>CAUYUJ010006769.1:349613-352113 GCA_963575745.1 Prorocentrum cordatum
TAATACAACCCAGCCCAAAGGCTCACAACGTATTGCCGAAAATGCTCAAAATACACAAATAATATCAAAATAATATGAAAACCGCATGCAAACCAGACAAGCTCACAACAAAAACAGCTGATCCCGCGCAGCAGTGGATATAACCAACAGGGAACGGATCGTGTGCAGCGCTTCCTCTCTTCCTCCACCTCGTTTGCTTCCCTTCCTTTGTCGTTTCCTGCCGTCGTCCCTCCTCCCCGCCCCCTCGTCCTCGCCCACCCCTGCCTACCGTCGCCTTCCTCCTCTGCTCGTCCACCTCCCTTCCGGCCCCCCCACCCCTTCTAAGACTCTTCTCATCCTCCCCCTCTCCTGTTCTGGCCCCTGCCTGAGCAGAACAATCGACGCGGCCGCCGTGCGCCGGGCTCGCCGTCGCGTCTGCCGTTGCACTGCGCGCGACGCGCGCGACCTATTTGACAGAAAGCACGTCGGAGCAATGCTGGGAAAACGCGCAAACAGTGGTTTGCCCGAACCCATGAACCAGGCGCCCAGAGCACGTCGCACTGTTCCCACTCCATGAAGAAATCAGCATTGCTAGCTGCTGCTACAAAGCTGCCACAACCAGGTCGCTGACATGCGACTCGAGCGCCTGCCCGAGCGTCGCTGCCACTAGGTCACTAGGACTAGTGACGAGTGACTAGGCCCCCCTGAAAGGATTTGCAGCGGTCGTTGCTCCCACCAGGCCGACTTGCATGAGTCATGAGGTTTGCCTCAATTCGGTTCCAGCGCCTCCAAGCGAAGTAGAGATCAGCGTTGCCACGCTGGATCCCACCGGGCATCACGAAACAAAAAATGTCGCAACGCCGAGTTCGACTCCAATGCCTGCCCGACTGCGAGCATTGCCAGCAGCTGCCAGCATTGACCCTGCCAAGGCACATCAGAGGATTCCAGCTCGAGCTCGTTGCCCCTGCCATGCCGCACGCGTGGATGTTTGCCAAGAGTTCGGCCCCAGTGGCGCCAGCGCCTGCCCGACTTGTAGAACTGGTAAACGGTAAACCCACCGCCCCTGCGGGTAGCAAGCCATCCTGGATCATCCTGACTCAACATGCACCAGGCCACAATGGCACAATGGCAGTCTGCCGTGCCGTAATTTGCTGGATCTCCCGATCGGCCCGAGCGCGACTTGGACTTGGAATGAACCAGCATGGCGCCAGCGATGGCCCAGGCCAACGCCCGGGCCTGCCCATGCCCCGCCCAGAAGCTCTGGGTGCAAGACATGACCGCGCTCGACGTCGACGAGTCCGACTGCGCTTGGCTTGGCGTTCGCCGGGGCTGCGCCGGGGCCGGCGCCCTCCAGCCTCGCGCAGAACGTCGCCGCAGTGCGCGGCCTGGGCCCGTCAAGCCAACTGGCACCCCAGCACTGACGTCTTCAGCGCCGAGGGCCGCCAGCCGAACGGCCGAGAACAAGGGGAACTAGATCCTGACAGGTCTCCGAAAAGTAGGTAATCCCCCCGGCCACCCTCTTTGCGCGAACTGGAAAAATAGGTGTTCTCCCGGGGAGATGTATTTTTCTTATATAATTATAAAAAAATAGAAAAATCATGTGGGAAAAACTATTTTTTTTACTATTCTAATAGTTTTTGCGTTTCGTTTTTTTTTTTTTTATATATTTTGCAAAAATACAAAAACGCCGAAACTGAAAAAATACCCGCCCGCCCCGGGCGCACCCTCGCCGCGTGCTTCCCGATCTGCTCCCCGGCTCCCCTCCCGGGGGCGGCTCTGCAACCTCTGCGGGCGTTGCCTGGGCGGCCTTGGCGCGGGACATCGTCGTCGTCGTCTGGTCGTCGGGCTCCTCGGCTGGAGGCCCCGCGCCTGTTGGCCGTGCTCTGGCTCCCGAGTTGGAGGCTCCGCGCCTGTTGGCTGCGCTCTGGCCTCCCGCCTGTTGGCCGGGCCCGGGGCCCGCCCGATGCCCGACGCCGTGGGGGGCCTCGGGCCCGTCGCCCCCAGCGCGCGCGACGTCGACGCCAACGGGCGGCGCGACAAGGATAATCAAAAAAGCAGATTGGCCTCGGCCCCGGCCCCTGCCCGAGGGCTAAAGTTAGGCTAAAGTTCGGCTAAAGTCACATGCGTTGGGGCGCTGGGCCCCAGGCCGCAAGGGCGCAAGGCGCAAGGGCTACCTAGCACTTACTTACTAACTACAATTACTACAGCCTCTGGTCTGCCAAATGGAACCGAAACCGATGATTGCAACGAACCGCTGGCCGACGGCCCGACGGGCACGGTCGCGGCGCCATGGCCAATTCAATTGCCAAGTGCCCATCCCATGCCAAGGCTTGCACAAAACAAACAGAGCGCGTCCGTCTCGGCCCTGGCCCTCCAAGGCGCGGCGCGGCGCATATGTCCAGACGAGGGCAGACATATTGACAACAATTACAAAATCAGGCGCTGCACCGGTGTGCAAACTGCACGCAGGCCCAGGCGCAACATGCCTGCATGCCGCGCGCGGCCCCCTGATCGCGCCAGA
>CAUYUJ010006769.1:359613-372929 GCA_963575745.1 Prorocentrum cordatum
ATGGGGTCGCACCCGCGAGGGGGGTCGCACCCGCGAGGGGGGTCGCAGCCCCGAGGGGGGTCGCACCCGGGAGAGGGGGTCGCACCCGCGAAGGGGGTCGCACCCGCGAGGGGGGTCGCACCCGGGAGGTGGGTCGCAGCCCCGAGAGGGGGGTCGCACCCGCGAGGGGGGTCGCACCCGCGAGGGGGGTCGCACCCGCGAGGGGGGTCGCACCCGCGAGGGGGGTCGCACCCGCGAGGGGGGTCGCACCCGCGAAGGGGGTCGCACCCGCGAGGGGGGTCGCACCCGGGAGGGGGGTCGCAGCCCCGAGGGGGGTCGCACCCGCGAGGGGGGTCGCACCCGCGAGGGGGGTCGCAGCCCCGAGGGGGGTCGCACCCGCGAGGGGGGTCGCACCCGCGAGGGGGGTCGCACCCGCGAGGGGGGTCGCACCCGCGAGGGGGGTCGCACCCGCGAGGGGGGTCGCACCCGCGAGGAGGGTCGCACCCGGGAGGGGGTCGCACCCGAGGGGGGTCGCACCCGCGAGGGGGGTCGCACCCGCGAGGGGGGTCGCACCCGGGAGGGGGTCGCAGCCCCGAGGGGGGTCGCACCCGCGAGGGGGGTCGCACCCGCGAGCGAGGGGGGTCGCACCCGCGAGGGGGGTCGCACCCGAGGGCCTCGCGCCTCCACGCCTCCACGTTCCTCCTCCTCCTCCTTCTCTCCTCGTCGTCCGCCTCCTCCCTCCTCCGCCTCCTCCTCCTCCTCCTCCTCCTCCTCCTCCTCCTCCTCGTCCTCCTCCTCCCTCCTCCTCCTCCTCCTCCTCCTCCTCCTCCTCCTCCTCCTCCTCCTCCTCCTCCTCCTCCTCCTCCTCCTCCTCCTCCTCCTCCTCCTCCTCCCCCATGCTCCCTCACTTTTTAAAAAACTGGGTCGTCGCTTACGCAGACAGGGCGCCCAACGTCGCACCTGACCAGTCGGGCCGAACCGAACCGGAGCGGCCACTCGAACCGAATCGAACCGGTCGGACCCAACCGCGCGAAAACCGGAACCGAACCGAACCGTCGGCAGGCCCAAGCCGAACCGGCCGAAACCGGACCGATGCCAAACCGAACCGGTCAAGCAAAACCGACCCGGCTGCAGAACCGGACCGAACCGAACCGAGCCGATCCCTTCATGCCACATGTCCGACCTGGCCCACGCCTTCCTGAAGGCGCACAATCCGCAAAGGAAACGCATCGCCGCCGTTCTCGCGCTGCCCTTATACATCGAGGCCCCGTACGCGCGCGGTCGGCTCCAGTCCTTCACCAAGCGCCGTCGCCGTGTCGAATTCTCGCCAGCATCTCGTATACTCAATATTTCGCGAGCCCACCCGCGCTGGAACACTTACGCCTGTTGTCATCGATGTCGGGGTCCGTCTTTCAGTCAGCAGGGGCTGAACACTTCGGCGGTTGACTATGGCACTGTCGCTCTCATGCGCTTGGCTCTTCGAAGACGCCGCACTATGCGATCGCAGTCGTCGGCGGCTCCCGCGACGTCGTCGATGGCTGGTGGTTGTTGGCTGTCTCGAGCACGCACCTCCGCTGCTAATTGATCGTAGTTCGCCACGTGGGCCAACATCCCGCTTTTTTATTGGTGGTAGAGCGAGGTGCTCCGCCCTTGCCCTTACCGAGGGAATTGAATCGGGGGGCGTGGCGCCGACACCGATTGCCGCCAGTGGTCTGCAGATTCCCCATTCCTCCGAAGTTTCCCTTCTGCGACGCTTCGCACGTTTCGCTATTGATGTGGCGTCCTCGTTATGCGTGAAGCCCCGGCAGAAAATGTGGCACGTAGTCTTGATGCGGTGTCCATGTCGTTCGTCACAGCCACGTTTGCTTTCCCCTTCCCTTCTGTCTTTCAACGCCCCCATCCTGTTTGTATTTTGCGTTTGGCATGCTGCCGGCATCGCTTGGTCGATTCCCGCGACGCGTGTACCCTCCGTTTCTCACAATGCGTTCATCAGGGTTCTCCATCGTATGGCCATGTAGGAGTTCTCGGCGAAGTAAGTGCTGACGTCCGTGCAGCCCGCGCCGTCTATGATTTGCTGGAGCTGCTTTTCGACCGCCTGCTGGTAGGGCGATGCGTTCTGCTCCGAATTGACGGTTCGCGCCAGGATGGGGCAGTCCCACCTGTGGCCATCGGTGTTCTCCGTTCGGCCCAGCTGCACTTTGAACTCGAAAAAATGCGGTGTAGTGGCGGCGCCATTTGTCGAGTTTGTCGGGGATCGCCTGCAGCCTCCTGCTCGACTCGTATGCCTGCGTGAACTCAGCGACCTTGTTCGCGTAGCCGTTCGGTATTCACACGTGGAATATCCATCTGGCGCGCTGCTTGCTGTCGTGATAATTTGGACCGACCAGGTAGGCCGTGTCTGTCGTCATCATCATCACCAGCATCATCATCATCATCATCATCATCATCATCATCATCAGCAGCAGCAGCAGCAGCAGCAGCAGCAGCGGCAGCATCAGCATCAGCATCATCATCATCACCAGCGTCGTCGTCATCGTCATCATCCTGATCATCACCGCCATCATCACCACCATCATCAGCCATCACCATCAGCATCACCATTCTCATCAGCTTCGTCACCATTACCATCATCCCCATCATCATGAGGCTCCCGCATTGCAAATGTAAAGCTCCCCCGATCTCCCGAGATTCAATTTCGCCGTCGGCTCGATGGGGGATCGGCAGCAAACGGCCGCTATCGCGCCACCTGGTCCGTCAGCCTCATGATCTTGTCTGTCGTCGTCTCGGTGTGGCAGCTCTCTCGGGGGTTCTACTCTCGGACAGCAGCAAAAGGCGATGACATTCATTTCAAAGTTGAGATCCCTCAGTCGCAGAGCCGCAAGCCGACCTCGTAGACCAGGGGTGCCACTCCACGTCCTTATTATGATCTTGGCGCGCGCGGTGCCATTGCGCAGCAGGAAAGTGATCCCGCACGACTCATCCGGCAGCTCGTCCTTCGCGATGTAGCCCCAATGTACTGCTCTGAATCTGGTGATGAGCTGCACACGGACCTCGCCACCGATCCACGCTGGTCTCTGGGAACCGATCCGGACAATCACGTCAGCTTGCTTGAATTATTTTGCGATCTCCAGCAGCCTCTACTCTCTGTTGCACACGAACGGGTTCAAGACCACAAAGCGCATCAGCGCGAGTGCTAGCACTCGCCACATCCGTAAGGTCCATATGGCAGCTGAGCAGGTTTGCCCCAGCCCAGCCGAGTAGGCGCTGCCGTGGGGCTGCGGCATGGCAACAGCGGGCGCAGAAGCTGAGCCTGCGCGGATGAGGAAGATAAGGGCCCATACAGATCCGAGATGCATCAACGATGTTGCAATGAAGCTTCCCTCAAAGTCCATCGTTGGAAGACTACTGTATGACAGTCCCCAACGTTATTGTTGCGGCCGGACGACCCTGAATCGTGCCAGAAAGCCGCTCCTGGGACATAACACAGCGAATCAAGGTGACTGCCGCCCCCTAACAATCCCGAATCCCGCCAGAATGCCATGTCTACGATGTCCGACATAAGAAGCCTTCAAACTGCTGTAAAGTTGAAAACAAATGTGCGCGGTGCGAACGGGGGAGCCACAGTTTAGACCGCCCTCCATCAGTGGAACTCTTGCAAATTTCTAAGACGAGTGGGCGCGGCACGACGGCGAGAACCACCAGAGCCAGCCACCCTCCATCCGTGAAGTTGCTGCCAACAAATGTTGAGACGAATGCGCGAGAGGCGAAGGCGAGAACCACAGCTCGAAAACCACCCGCCCTCCATCCGCGAAGCTAATGTAACTTCTAAGCTTCAGAAAATAAATGGTGAGGAAAACTCAGACAGAACGCCTGGTCCGCCCTACCGACACATCTCGGGGTGCGACAGGGAGGGATGTGTGTGTATATATATATATATATAAGGGGAAACGGATTGAGGAAGAGGAGGAGGAGGAGGAGGAGGAGGAGGAGGAGGAGGAGGAGGAGGAGGAGGAGGGACGAGGAGGGAGGATGAGAAGGAGGAGGAGGAGGAGGAGGAGGAGCGAGGAGGACAGAGGGTAGGGGGAGAGCCCGATGGCTGGCTTGGATGCACGTTGTACATGGGAATATCTCGCCCTGGTGCGGTGAGGACGACAACGCGTAGTGCGCTCCACGCGGGGTGGGGGGGATCGGCGCGCCTGGGCTCTGGACCCGACCTGGGGACAGATCGGATGATCCCCCATCTCTAAAGGTGGGGATCTTGTCATGCTGGTGTCATGCCTCCGCCTCCTCACGCTCCCGCCTTGTCCTTCCACACAGTGGCTGACTCGCCCACTCGCGCTTGCCCGCGATCGCACTCAGACCATCCCACACTCAGACCACACACACACACACACACTCAGATGCACTGATGATCCAGCGCGTTCGTACTGTGGCCACCCACACTCTGACCCCTGCTTGGCGTAATCACACCCATATTCATACACACTGACCGCTCACACGACCATTCACACCCAGTTTCACGCATACTTAGACTCACTCACACCCAGACTCACCCCCATTACATCTATCATACTCAGACCACTCACGCTCAGATCCAGCCATACTCAGCTAGGTCACATTCAGACCAATACAGATAGACCACTCACGCGCTGACCATTCACGCTCAGACTCACGCATAGCCACACTCACACTCAGACTTACCCTCACTGTGCCATCCATGCTCAGACCTACTTATACTCGCTCCTCATACCCAGGCTCGTTCATGATCACCGCGATGAAACATGGATAGCAATGGAGGGACACCCCAAGTGGAAGGCGCCAAGAGGTATATCACTGGCCCGTTCGCGCTCAGACAGTGCGGATTTCTCGAGGGAAGCGCCTGCTTGGCCCACTGAACGAAACTCGTGTTTCCCCAGACGGTGCTTGCACTTATGGGGTTCTTGTTTCTCTTCGTTGAGTAATTGGTAGGGTATTCCAGGCTTTCGCCACGTTGCCGCCCGTGCCGCCTTGTGGGTGCTCGTGGGCGCCCCGTGCGCTGGGGGGGTGCCGAGGCTGCGCCACGTTGCCGCCCGTGTCGCTTCGTAGGCGCCCCGCGCGCTGGGGGGGCGGGGCGAGGTTGCGCCACGTTACCGCCCGTGGCGCCTCGTGAGCGGTCGTTAGCGCCCAATGCGGTGTGGGAGGGGGGGCGAGGTTGCGCCACGCCCGTGCCACCTCGTGGGCGCCCGTGGGCGCCCCGTGCGCTGGGGGGGGGGTGCCGAGGTTGCGCCAAGTTGCCCCCCCGTGCCACCTCGTGGGTACTCGTGGGCGCCACGTGCGCTGTCTATTTCTTTCAAGGTTGCGCCACGTTGCGGCCCGTGCCGCCTCGTGGGCGCTCGTGGGCGCCCCGTGCGCTGAGCTTACACCACATAGCTTATACGGCCTAGCTTGCACCACATAGCTTGCATCGCAGAAAGAACAACGTAGCGTAGCAGCTTACACCACATAGCTTAAACCGCATAGCTTACACCTCCTGCTCGCATTACATTGTTTTACACTGCACATGTTACAACACATAGTTTACCCCGCATAGTTCCCTCCTTCACAACTCACATCACGTCGTTTATGCAACATATCTTACACCACATAGCTTACACCGCACAGCTGTCACCTCCACAATGCAAGAACTCACTGCTTGGGGTCAACGCTGGCTCACAGCAAGACATCATGGTCACCGCGATGTAACAGGCAAAGCAGGTGGGCACCCCAAAGGGGCGCCGGAAGGGGGTGTTGCACTTGCCCGCTCACCGCCAGATTGCGGGAATCTCTCGAGCAAAACGCCGCTTTGGACACCCCCGACTCATCTGCGTTCAGAGTCCCAACATCATCCCGGTGCAGCAGCCATCGCATTTGGGTGCTCAAAGGGGGAGCCGCTAGGAAGCGCTTGGTCGCCACATCTTTACACTCTATCCACAACGGGAATTGCTGAGAGATGGGATGCAAATTTGGGATCTACACGATGAATGATTTCGAGGCGCTGGGCTGAGAGAGTTGGAAAATGGTCAGGGTGCGCCATGGCCCGTGAGGGCCCCCCTGGGGGTCCCAAGAGACCCCAAGAGGCCCCCAACAGGCCCGAAGATGTCTCCCAACCAAGTCCTGCGACGACCGCCAGTGCTCAGACCTCTCCACCCCTTCCCCAAGACTGGCTTGTCATCCCGGCTCGTTCCTTGACGGTCCAGGGGGCCCAACACGGCCCCCTGGAGGCCGAATACGGCGGAATACCTGCGGCGCGACCTGCTCGAGTCGCCAAACCCAGATCTCCGACGTCGTGATTTGTTCACAACGTTGACCCCGGGAGGCCTGGACATTTCCCGGGACCATCCCTGACCGTTATTATACAATCCTGGGGCCCAGCGAGGGCTCACAGAAACCGAAGCCTTCCGCCGTGATTTCCTCGCAGCGAGGGGAGGTTGGGGGATGTCTGGGTCTGGCGCAGGTGCACGTCCATCGCGGTAGAGCCGAAAGACAGAGGCCCCACGGCACGAGGGACCGACAGGCGGGCGGACAACATAGTACAGTCATCACGCAACTACGAGGAAAGACAAACGAGAAACGAGGGAACTTTTCTGGCCACAGCGAGCTTCGGCCACGAACAGCTTCCCCGACCTCGTTCACAGAGAAGGCCTGAAAACCAGACCCCCTCCTAAACACAGACTGGTCCTTGCTTCAGCGTCTTGACTGTACTCCAGTGTTCCCACCGGTCAAGCCAGGGAAGACACAAGAGATGGTCTGGAACTCTCGGCCCTGTCTCCGAGACCCGTTTTCCGTCCCCGATCGTTGCTGTTGCATGGTCTGGGGCCCGAAAGCGGCCCCCAGCAGCCACAAATCGTGAAGAGCCCCTGGCCTGATCTTTTCAGGACGTTATAGGGCTGGGACAAAACCAGCCCTGGCCAGCTCACGCAAGACCAGACCACACCAGACCAGATCCGAACAGGAAGGGTAAAAGGAGCAAGAGCTCCGCACAGGCGATCGGCATCATTGCAAGAACAGGTTTCGACGAGCAGGCATTCATGTTACCCACAACTCCGCGCCTCCTGGTTCCTGAGTCATGCTTGACATGCGCCGCATTACGTCGGAACCCGCTTCCGTATCTGCTGGTGTTTTTCCTAGGACTTGTAGTCTTTGCTGCGCCGCTGAACGCCAAGTCACCTTGGCAAAAACTTAATTCTTGCTGCGAAGGAGCCTCCACGTGACGGAGCGCGTGACCCCTCGCAAGCCGAATTACAGGTGTCTGAATGGCAGAGCGCTAGCACGCCCGAGTCCTCAATTGTGGCATGAAGCCTCAGATCGTCGATGCGCCTGTGGCATGGCAGGGGAAGCAGGGCAGGAATGCCTCCGATGTTCGACTCAGCGGCCACCCAACTGAAAGACAACATCAACAAGCATCGACATTCGCGTCCCTCGCCCTAGACTGGCTGGCGCAAAATATACGGCCACGAAGGAGTGGGTGGTCGAGTGCAACCACGCGGGCCGCGCACGCCACCCTTGGACTAGACATGCTGAAGGCCGCGCACGCCTGCGACCCGAAAAAACACACACCTCCGACGTCATAGATGTTGCTCAACACGTCGGGGCCCACAGAAAACCAGTTCGACCCCTTCGTGGCGACGCCGCGACCGGGATCCCGAAGAACCGGGCCCCAGGAGGACCGGCAGCCAGAAACCAGAACACGGCCGCCTCGACTTTTCCTCAGTCCGCCGGAGGTCTGGGCTCCTCCCTCCCTGTCCGTCTCAAACTCGCCCCCAGGGAGGCATGACTGGCATTGGAAGGAAACGAGCGGAGGAGGAGGAAGGAGAGGAAGAAGAAGAAGAATAAGAAGAAAAAAACAAATGCACAAGAATACGCAGATGACAGGGGGGGAAGAAAGAGAAAATGAGGGGAGGATGCAGGACAGGAGTAGCGAGAGAAGGAGGGGGAATGGGCGGGGCAGAAGGAGGAAGGAGGTGAAGAAGAAGGATGAAAGAGGGGAAAAGGAAGAGCTGGTCAGGCAGGGTGGACGGGGACGAGAGAGCCGGAGAGCGTGAGAGAAGGAGGAAGAGGGAGCGAGAGTGACGGGGAGGAGGAGAGGGACGGGGACGGCTGCCGACAGAGGGACCAGGAGGAAGAGGAGGAGGACGGTCGAGGAATGATGACTAGGAGGGAAGGAAGAGGAGTTCCTCCTCCCCCTGCTCCTCCTCCTTTTCGTGCTGCACCTCCTCCTCCCCCTCCTGAAACGCTAAACGTGTTCCGCCGATCTAGGTCGACCGACGGCACTTCCTACATGAACACCTAGCAGCTATCCTCAGGCACGGCGACGGGCGCCCGAAAAAGGCTTGGGCGCTCTCCTGCAAACGAAAACGCCCTTTTTTTCCCTGGGAGGCGGGTTAATCGTCCCGGACAGAAAGGCGATGGCCCCGAGGCCTGAAAACAGCACACAGACGCCGACGTCGAAGAACAAACAAGAAACAAAACACAAAAATACACCACGCAGCCCTCACGAGAAATCCAGCTCGCAGCCCTCACGTCTCAACAAACTTGAAATTCCGTTGCAAAAACCACGACCAGAACCCTCGACGCCGACGTTTCTCCCGCACTCCCCAAGCCTGGCCGATCTGCGAGCGTGTGAGGGACCTGGGGGCCGAAGCCCAAACCACATCCGCCTCCGCCTCCGCCTCCTCCTTCTCCTCCTCCTCCTCATCATCCTCCTCCTCCTCCTCCTCCTCCTAGTCCTCCTCCTCCTCATCCTCCTCCTCCTCCTCCTCCTCCTCCTCCTCCTCCTCCTCCTCCCCTCTCATCTTATCATTATTTGTCGTAGGATTAGTATTCCCATTGTTCTTAGTAGTAGTTGTAGTAGTAGTAGTATTATGATTATCCGTGTGGGTAGTACTATGATTAAACGATGTGCGCTTCATGATATTATTCGTATGAGTAGTCGTCTTCTTCTTCTTCGTAGAAGTATTCTGAATCGTATGATTCGTCTTGGTGTTATTGTGTGTTTTAGTAGTCTGCTTCTGCTCCTCATCCTCCTTATTATGTTTGTTCCTCCTCCACCTCATCCTCCTCCTCCTCCGCCTCCTCCTCCTCCGCCTCATCCTCCGCATCCCCCATCCTCCTCCTCCTCATCCTCCTCCTCCTCCTCCGCCTCCGCCTCATCATCCTTGTCATCCCCTCCCCATCCTCTCCTCCTCTTCTCCTCATCCCTCGCTCCCTCCCCACTCCCCCTCCCTCGTTCCCTCCCTCCCTCCCTCCATCCCCTTCTTCCTTGTTCCCTCCCTCCCGCCCTCCTCCCTCCCTCCCTCTTTCGCCTCCTCCCTCCTCCCTCCACCCTTCCGTAGCCATTTTGGCTCAAGCCGCCCCGGACCGAGGTGTTTGGAACTGCTCCAGGAGCAGCGCACCTCGCGCGGGGCTGGCTGCCATGCGCGCCGGCCGCCTCGACTCGCCCCTGGCGCGGCTGCCAGGCGAGCTGCGGGCCGGCCGCGTGCCTACGAGATGTTCCGGACGGCGCCGTCGCAGCTGCCGTCTGAGGCCGGAGCTCCGCGCCGCGGCGCGGAGGCTCGGCTATGCCGCACGTGTACACCGTCTGCCTCGTATGGCCGACGTTTCGGCTCTTGCGGATGCCGCTGCTGCTCATCGGCTTGCTGGTTGACAAGATGATCATCGAGAGGCCGAGCCAGCGCCGGTGCTGGAGGCGCACGTGCAGCACGAGCCCGTGCACAGCGACGTCGTCGACCACGCCAGCGCCGACTCCGAGTCCACCGCGGACTCCACAGACTTCGCCTACGCTCGCAAGTACAGTTTGGCTGCCAGCCCTGTCGCCGACACGGACGTCGTGGTCTCGCCGATCTACCAGGCTGCTGTGGCCCCGCCTGGTGCTGGAGGTCCGCTGGCAGCGCCACCGGTTGCACCGCCACTGCCAGCGCCGCTAGCTGGCGCTTTTGCGGCGTATCTGGGCCCCTGCGGGCACCTGGTCGGCCGCGTGCCCGCGCCGCCTGTCGCTCCGCCCGCTGCGGCGCTGGCTGAGCCCCGCGTGCCCCCGCCGCCGCCGCCGCTTTCTGACGTTCGTCTCGGAGTCCTCGGCTCTCGGAGTGCTGGCATGGGATGCGTTTCGCAGCCTACGGATGGAGGCGAGCTCACCGAGGCGTCTCCGGAGCTGCCCCACGGCGACAACATCGAGGCGCCCTCCGAGCTGCTCCACGGCGCGTTCGCGGAGGCGCACGCCGTCCCGTTGGCCCGCGCGGCGGAGGTGGCGGGGCAGCCTGCGGGCCTCACGCAGCTCCAGCCGCTGGACGCGTGCCGCTCGGAGCTCGGCACCATTCGGGCGGCTGACGGCGCTGCCTGGAGGCGGCTTTGGGGTTCCATGGAGGCACCTGGGGCTGCCCGGGGACTTCCTCCCAGTCGTCCCCCCGTGCTCCCGTCGAGCCTGACCACGGCACTTGGGATGAGGCGCCCGCCGCAGCCCGCTGCCTATCACTCCTGCGTGGACGAGGCCCGCGCCACGGCTGCTGGTGCCCTCGTGCGGCTCGCCGAGAGCCAAGCGGCCGCCCCGGTCGTCGAACTGCTCCGGAGCTGCCTGCGGTTGCCGCCGGAGCCGCAGCCGCGGCGACTGCCGCCGCCAGCAGCAGGGCACCTGCTGGCCGCAGGCCCGCGAGAGCCGCGCCTGCCGCAGAGGTGAATGCCGAGCAGCTACAGAGCGAGGCCTCGGTGGCATTCCGGCCCTCTAGCAGGCCGCCGTTTCGCAAATATGTCGTGGCATTGGGCATTAGTTTGCAGTGGAAATGGAATCGAGTACAGCGCGTACCAGCGCATGTGCTTCCTGATCTTAGCCGCGAGCCCATACACAGCCGAGTTAGCGAAGAGATCTTTCTGATGCATGTGCGTAGGTGGGTGAGTCCAGGATGTCTTCCTGCACATCCTCCTCTTCCTCGGCCGCCCACGAGGCTGTCCCTTTCAACAGACGACATCGATGCTTGTGTCGCTGAACGTATAGTAGCTGGCACCAGACTGCAGTGGTAGCCGCTCGGCACGCGGTGGAACGTCCTTTGTATGGCGTTTCCTGACGCTGGTTATGGAGGAGTTTGAAGGGTGGTTCGCAGGATGGGGAGGTACAGGGGAGGAGCAGCAGCTGCCGTAGCATGCGTCGCATCCCCTCCCTCCCTCGGTTAGCGCGAAGGTAATCGCCTCTGCTTGCCTCCGCCGTCGTCGTTCGTCCGTGTCGCGAGGGTGCGAAGTTTTCCTTCCCCCGCTCAGGTACGAGATGTCAAGAAATCACGAGAGCAGGAGAGTTTCGGTCTGTGTCCCAGCCTTCTCCCAAGGTCTATTCCGTGTCACGAGAGCAGGAGGATTTCGGTCTGTGTTCCAGCCCTCCTTCTCCCTCTCACATATCCTAACTTGTTTTTATTCCCTCCCTCCGCCTCTCCTCCACAATGCCCGTGTAGGGCACGGCACGCGGGCAGAGTATGTCTTGATCTGTCCGTCGCCACCTATTGTGGGGGATGGGGGTTTCATGAGAGATGGGAGGGAGGTACGGATTCATTGTTTCGTTTCGACGCGTCCCGTCCGCTCTGATGCGGGGGTCCATTCGTGTCGTGCTGACCTTGCCTCACTTGGTGCCCGTGCAGATCACCGCTTCTTAGTTCAGCCGACCTGCCTGACTGTTCTTCAAAGTTTCTGCGAGTTGCAGCGCCACTCTTTCGCGACAGCCGCCAGGTTCATCGCGCGCGCAATCCAAAAATCCTCCACCCTTCTCTCTCATCACTTGTCCGCCGCATCCGCCTCCTCCGCCTTCTCCGCCTCCTCCGCCTCCTCCGCCTCTTCCGCCGCCTCCTCCTCCTCCTCCTCCGCCTCCGCCTCCGCCTCCGCTTCCGCCTCCGCTTCCGTCTCTGCCTCCGCCTCCGTCCTCCGTCCTCCGTCCTCCGTCTTCCGTCCTCCGTCCTCCATCCTCCGTCCTCCGTCCTCCTCCTCCTCCTCCTCCTCCTCCTCCTCCGCCTCGTCCCCATCCTTCTCCTCCTCCTCCTCCTCCTCCTCATCCTCCTCATCATCATCATCATCATCATCATCATCATCATCATCCTCCTTCTCGTCCTCCTCCTTTTCCTCCTCCTCCTTCTCCTCCTCCCCCTCCTCCCCCTCCTCCTCCTCCTCCTCCTCCTCCTCCTCCTCCTTCTCCTCCTCCTCCATTCCTTCTCCTTATAGATGACTCCTCCTTGTCGCACCCCGAAGCCAGTTTTTAGGGTGGGCCGGGCGTTTCGCCTGAGCTTTCCTCACCATTTACGACCCGGAAGCTGAAAACGACAACGGGGAGGGCGGGTGGTTTTCAAACTGTGGCTCTCGCCTTAACGCCGCGCACATTCGTTTTCAAAATTTGCAACGGCTTCACGAATCGATGGCGGGACGTTTTCAAAATATGGTTCTCGCCTCAGCGCCACGCACATTCGTTTTCAGACTTTGCAAAGGCTTCACGGATTGAGGGCGGGTCTTTTTCAAAATGAGGCTCTCGCCTCAGCGCCACGCACATTCGTTTTCAAACTTTGGAAGGGTTTCACGGATTGAGGGCGGTTCCTTTCCAACATGTGGCTCTCGCCTCAGCTCCGCGCACATTCGTTTTCAAACTCGGATTGATGACGGGTCGTTTTCAACATGTGGCTCTCGCCTCAGAGCCGCGCACATTCGTTCTCAAAATTTGCAAACGCTTCACGGATTGAGGGCGGGTCTTTTTCAAAATGTGGCCCTCGCCTTACCGCCGCGCACATTCGTTTTCAAACTTTGCAAGGGCTTCTCGGATTGAGGGCGGTTCCTTTCCAAAATGTGGCTCTCGCCTTAGCGTCGCGCACATCCGTTCAAAATTCGCACGAGTTTCACTGATTCCCATGATCAGCGTACCAGGAACGGTGCTGTAGAGGGATTCAGGATTATGCGGGTGTAACAATTATGTTGTTTTGCAATGCTGTAATCAAAAAGTGGCGTTCTGGCACGAATCCCGGTCGTCACGACGCAGCTGTCAGACTTATACGTGGCGTTGAAATCCCGAAAACAATGTGCTGGCATGCTTCAGGATATTGAAACGGCTGTCCTCCAACGAGGCAGTACCCTCAATGGATATGAACCGTTGTAGGAGCCTATGGAGAGGGAGCTTGGAGTGAGGGTTACTTCTAACATCGTTGATGACTCTTGGGTATACACTGGTCATCCTCCTCCTCCTCCTCCTCCTCCTCCTCCTCCTCCTCCTCCTCCTCCTCCTCCTCCCTCCTACCTCCTCCCTCCTCCCTCCTCCCTCCTTCCTCCTCCCTCCTTCCTCCTCCCTCCTTTTCCCTCCTCCTTCTCCT
>CAUYUJ010006769.1:373029-428029 GCA_963575745.1 Prorocentrum cordatum
TATGATTAGTTAGTATTAATATTAGTAGTAGTATTGAATTGTTAGAAGTAGTAATACTACTATTATTATTAATATTACTATTATTATTGGTAGTATTAGTATGCTCATTCTTCTTCTTCCTCCTCCTCCTCCTCCTCCTCCCTCCCTCCCTCCCTCCCTCCCTCCCTCCCTCCCTCCCTCCTCCTCCTCCTCCTCCTCCTCCTCCTCCTCCTCCTCCTCCTACTCCTGTTCCCCCTCCCCCTCCTCACCCTGTTCCTCCGCCTCCTCATCCTCCTCCTCCTTCTCCTCCTCCCCCTCCTCCTCCGTCCGTAGCCATTCTGGCTCAAGATGCCTGCACTGTGGGGGCTCCGCGCCTCCGTGCCTGCAAGGATACCGCTCGTCCGCGGCAGTCTTCCAGTGTCTCCGCCTGGTCCGCCCCAGGTGAGGAGCCCGCCACCCTTGTGGCGCGCCGTTCGCGTCGCATGGCTCCTCCTCCTCGCGGCGGCGGCGGCGGCGCTGGCGCTGGTGCAGCGAGTGGGTCGGCTCAGGGGACGAGTTGGCGCTGCAACCGCTGCCACTACAAGAACCTGGGCTGGCGCGCCAAGTGTCGGCAGGCGGGGTACACGGGCTGTCGGACGACCATTCGTGGTGTGCCTGCTCCTCGTGAGGTTCCTCCTCCACCGCGCGGGGCTTGGGCGCATGATGCTGGCGACTCCCGCCCGTGGCACATCGTGCAGAAGCCGAAGCTGGAGGTTGCGGGAGCTCTGGGGCGCAACCGCCCAGGCTCTCGCCCCGAGGCCCGCGACCGTTTCCTGGCTCTCAACGAGACCGACTTCGAGCTCCTGTCCGTTACGCTGTCCGCCAGTGACAAGCACAGCCTGCGGCAGTCTCGCTTCCTGCTGCAGCAGCAGCTGGGCACGCTCCCCGAGGTCAAGACGGTCAAGTCTGCGCTGGCGGCGGCGGACGAGGCCTGCAAACGGTTCCAGCAAGCCAAGGTGGACTAGGAGAAGAAGCAGAAGCTGGCCGCTAAGGCGCTCCAGGCGTCCTACCTCCAGAAGGAGAAGGTCGCGCAGCTTCAGGTCGGCCCGACGCCGCCTCCTCCAGGGCGAAGGCTGCGCTCGCCAGCGACGCTGCGCCCAAGGCTGCAGCTACGCCCGCGCGTGATGTCGGCGAACTCATCAACCATGCGAAGAAGCTCGAGGGCGTCGTGGGCGCATCCGCGGAGAACCCGAACGCCCAGCTCAGCGAGGACATCCCGGGCCCCCTTCGTGCGCTGATGGCAGGAGAATTGGCCGCTCAGCCTCCTGAACCAGTCGCAGCGGGCGGAAGCAAAGATGGCGCCCCAGCGGGCAGCAACCGGGCCGAAGCTGGGGCAGCTGCTGCTAGCGTCGCCGTGGGCGAGGGCATCGACGTGGACCTCGCGGGGGGCCCGCTGGACTTCGCCACGGGCGACTCGTTCAAGGCCGCCGCCTCCGTCTGCGTCGGATACGACACCGACAAGAGGAGGTTCGTCGAGGAGTTCCAGGCCCATCTCAAGCAGATGCACCAGGCCGCGGTCGATGCTAGGAAGCCGCGATTGGGGTGGCCGCACTCAGTCCTGGAGCATCGCGTCGCTGAGTATGAATGCATATTCGAATATCGTCAGGTGCCTCATCGAGGAGCTGACGATCTGCGACGTCATCCTGCTTCAGGAGACTCGGCTGGGTCAGGCACGCACGGCGGACGCTGAAGGGGAGCTTCGTCGTAGGGGGCATTGTGCTTGTGGGGCAGCCGCAGTGCCATCGCTGGCTGGAGGGCTGGCTACATGGGGGGGCTGCTCACGTGCGTGCGCAGCGAGCATGGGCTGGCCACCATGCTGGGGTCGCGTCCTTCCGTGCTGCGAGAAGGGCGAATTCAGGTGCTACATCACTCAGGGCCGCGGCGTGGCGGCATAGCGTTGGCCTACCTGCAGTCAGGCGTCGGCGCCAACGCCTTCAACTACCAGTCGCTGCGCGACCTGGCCTACAGGCTGCGAGAGCACGGTCGCCCGTACGCGTTTGGAGGCGACTTCAATTGCACCAAGGAGGAGCTGGTGAAGTCTGGAGCGCCGAGGCTCTTCGATGCGGTCGTCGCCGACACTCTGGAGCCCACCTGCGCGCAATCGAAGCGGACGATTGACCTGTTCATTGTCTCGCGCGGGCTCAAGGTGACCAACGTCCGCGTTGTCAGTGGGTCGCCTGTCTACCCGCACAAGCCCGTCATCCTGGAGCTGGAGGCCTCGCGCAGCAGGCCGTGGGTCAGGGTGGTTCAGATACCCAAGCCCTTCCCTGTCCAGCGTCCTGCAGGCTGTGCTCGCCTCGCGCACGGCGAGCGCTGGAGCGTGATCAGCCAGGAACTGAAAGGCTTGCTTGCTGGTGAGCTTGAGAGGGCGAGGGGCGTGTCCGAGCACGTCGACAACATCAAGGGCCATCTCACCAACGCCTGGCAGCTGTTCCTTGACGCCGCTGGGGACGAATGGATTGACATCTACCAGGTGGAAGAGGACAGGGTCAAGCACAAAGGGCGAACTGGCCCTGCTGAGCCGCGGCGGTACCGTCAGCCCCCTGTGGCTGGAGCGCGCTGGCCCCGAGTCCCCGCGGAGGCGACCTGGATGCACCGCGTGACCAGCGTGCTGCTCGACATCGCCGCCGCGGAGCAGCCAGGTGCGCGTCTCGAAGCTCTGCGAGGTGTGCGCAGACTGCTAGACAGAGCCCCTGCCACAGTGAGGGCGACACCTGACGACGGCGAGGTTCTGTCCTGCCCTCAGGTGGTGCCCCATCTGTGGCGTGGTGAATGCTGCTCAGCAACGTGCGCCTGTCCCTGCTGGAACCCGCCGTGCTGCAGCAGCTGCACGCGGGCGCCCACGCCCGCGCGCTGGAGATGGCGGAGCGGGGCATGGCGCAGCGGACCATCCTGTTTCAGCAGTGGGTCGAGAAGCAGGCCGAAGGTGGAGGTGGTGGTCTTCATGCAGTCTCCCGCCTGCCCATCGGGCTCGACCCGAGCCCCAATCGCGAAGCCGAGCACGACGACTCCATCGGCGGCGGCAAGCAGCTGTTCGAGCCCCTGGACCTCGGGCAGCAGGTCACGCAGCTCGAGGTGGAGTGGAGTCGCTGGTGGAGAACATCCTGCGAGCAGGTGCGCTTGCACTGGCCCTCGGACCTGGGTGAGAGGCCGCCTAGGCCCACAGTCCAGGAGCTGCGCAAGGTTCTGCGCTCCTTCACGGCGACGACAGGCATGTCCTTCTGCGCGGCGAGGCCGCGGCAGCTGGACGAGCTGTGCGACGAGGCGCTGGCGGTCCTGATCGACATCATCACGGCGATAGAGCGGGACGCTCCTGGCCTCTCATGATCACCAAGATCGGCTTCATCCAGAAGCGGCTCGGAGGCGCGAGGCCCATCGCCGTTATCATGGTGCTGGCACGACTACGGCGCGGCATCGCAAGTGGGAAGAGGCGAATGATCGCCCTTACTGGCGGGCGACGGCTGGCCGCAGCTGCGAGCGAGCCATGTGGCATCAAGCTGCGATCGGGGAGTGGGCCACACAGCGGGGCGCCGACTGGCGACGCCGAATCCTGGGCGGCGGTCGCCGCCTTGCTCGACTTGCTCAAGGCATTCGAGCAGGTGCGTCACCAATGGCTGCTGGACGCTGACATTGCTACAGGCTTCCCGCTGAGGCAACTCAAGTTGACGCTGGAGCTATACTGCGCGCCGCGGATCCTCTGCATGGGCAGCGCGGCCTCGAGCGTGATCGAGGCAAGGCAGTCCATCCTGCCTGGCGACGGCTTCGCGACCTCTCTGCTGAAGCTCCTCCTGATCGGGCCGCTCGACAGCCTGGTCATCCAGCACCAATCCGGGTCGCTAGCGGCGGTCGTGGACGACCTCGTGCTGCATCGGGTCGGCGGGCTCGTGCGCATGACAAAGGAGGTCGCGGAGGCAGGGATCGTATACGATACGATTCAAATCGAAATCGCAAGCGGATTGCATGGGAATCGTAGACGAAACACTTATGAACCGCATGCGTGCGGTTCACACAGGAATCGTATACGATTCACATACGAAACGTGTACGGTGCACACAAGATCCGTATACGAGTCGCACATGAAAAGGTCACGGTTCAAATAGAAGTCGCGAACGGGCCCACATGCGTTCGTGTTGGGTTCACACACGATGCGCATGCGATTCGCGTGAGAACCGTTTGTGATCCACACAAGGTTCGTACACGAAACACGCAGGGCCGGTGTACGATTCACTTGGGCCTGTATACGACTCACACTGGAACCGCACACGATTCCCATAATTCTCGTAAGCGATTCACAGAGCACGAGTGTACGTGTCACACAGGAGTCGTCTACGATTCACATTGTTACCACATGCAGCTCGCGCACACAATTCGTATACGACTCACATAGGAAGCCTATAAGATCAACGAAAGAACCTTTCACGATTCACATAAGCCTCGTAGACGGTAACACAGGGAGCGCATGCGTCTCAAATCGGGTCCTTAGACGAGTCACATAAGCGTATACGGTTCACGTAGGAATCGTATACGATTCATGCAGGACTCGTTTGCGATTCACGTGGGAACCGTATACGATTCACATCGGAATCGCATGCGAATTGCATAAGGGTCGTATACGGCCCACCTCTCGGAAAACGTATACGATTCACATCGGAGTCGTGTACTATACAAACAGGATTCGTTTACGATACGCGTGGGACTTGTATACGATTCACATGAATTTGTATAAGATGCACATTGGAACATCTTTCTTTGTGTTCGGCGATGACGGGCATCATGGGGGAGGAGCAGGGGAGGGGATGACGCAACGACCCCCCCCCCGCCGTGTGACACCGGCACCACAGCCGCGCCCGCGCGCACGACGCGACGAGCGACGAGCGACGAGCGACGACGACGACGACGACGACGACGACGCGAGCAGCATGTAGGTGGCGATCTGAACCACAGCGCGCTTGTACACCACAGCGCCTGCGTACACCGCAATAACCGTGTGCAACGCAGCGCCTGTGTACACCACAGTGCTAGCGTAAATTACAGCGCCAGCGTACATGTGTACACCGCAGCAGCCATGTGCAACACAGCGCCTGTGTACGCCACAATGCTTGCGTGCACCGCAGCGCCTGTGCACGCCACAGCGCCTGTCTACACCACAACATCCGCTTGCAACGCAGCGCTGGTGTACAGCAGCGCCTGCGTGCATAGGACAGGTCGAAGGAGCATGTATGTGAGGATCTGCTACGGACAACTAAACGCCACGCCAGGAAAGTGCTGATGATCGAATTCGACGTTCTTCCCTCCTCCCTCGTCCTCAACCTCCACCTCCTCCTCCTCCTCCTCCTCCTCCTCCTCATCCTCCTCTTTTTCCTCCTCCTTGCCCCCTGTCGTGCGGGTTGGCGCTACAGCGCACGTGCGCATGTCGGCGTGCACCGCAGAATGGTCGATTGAATCGGTCCATGTGGTTCTCGGACGGCCAATTTAGCTAGATTCCAGCGGCGCTCATTTGTCCATAAGGATTACTTTCTATTGATTTCTGTGGAATCCACAAGCGCTCCATTTGTCATAAGGATTTTTTCTGACATTCGATGTACAACAGTGGTGCTGTGTTGCACACGGTTGTGGTGGTGCACACAGGCGCTGTGGTGTACACGGGCAGTGCAATGCACGCAGGCTGTGGTGTACATAGGCGGCGTGGTGTACACAGGCCGCGTGGTGCACGCAGGCACTGTGGTGTACACAGGCGTTGTGGTGCAGATCGCCGCCTACATGCTGGTGCTACCCGTCCTCTGTCATTCTTAAGCATTCCCGGACGCCGCCGGCGCGAAACGTGACGTCATCGACCCCCCCCCCCCGATGATTGCCGTCATCGGCCCGAGATGAAGAACAAGCTCCAACCGCGTCCGCGCGCACGACGACGATGAGCGACGAGCGACGAATCACGAGCGACGACGACGATGATGACGACGACGACGACGGCGACGACGACGGCGACGACGACGACTGCGGACCAGACTTCTATGCGGATTCCTACGCGGACACCTACGGGGATCCCAATGCGCACGGCGGCAGTGCCCCCCGAGCGCAGCCCTGGAGGGGGGAGCGTTACGTCATAGGGCGGTGGGGGCGGGGGCCATGACGCCCGTCATGCCCCAAGTAATAAAGAAACGGGCTCTTGGACGAATACGGTTTACATAGAATTCGTCAAAGACTCACATAGCATTCGTGCGCTTCTCACATAGGAGCCGTCTACAATTCATTGGAATCGTATACGAATCACATCGGGTTCGTATACTTTCCGCATCGGATTCGTATGCGAACCACAGGCACCGTACACGATTCAGAATGGAAAAATATACGATTCGCATCGGACATGTATTCATATCACATAGAAACCGTAAGCCGCTCACATCGTCAACTCATATATATATATATGAATATACGGTTCACATGAAGCCGCCCGCTCAGAATATCATTGCTGAAGATGGGCTATCCCCCGGCTGGTTTTCCAAAGATAGCACGTGCGACCCTTAAGGGCACACCATTGGCACTCCAGACTTTCAAACTATGGCTTTCAATCAAAAACAATTGTGGAAGTGATGCATGCATCCGCATCGGGGTCCACTCCGCTCCAGTCCACTCCCCTTCCTCAGCCTCCTTCCACAGGAGGACGAAGGAGGAGGACATCGACGACGGCGACGGCAACGAGCCTCAGGCGCCCCCGGCGGCCGCCGGCCGGCGGCGCACACGGGGCATGCAACAGCCCTTCTTCGTCACGAGCGGTCGCGGCGGCTCCTCCGCGGAGCGCGAGGGGAGGGGAAGGGGGAAAGAGGGGGCGGAAGGGAGGGAGGGGAGGGAGGGATCGGCGGGGAGGGAGGGAGGGGGCAGGGACTCTGCTGGACTCTGTTGCGACCCCACGATGTGGGCAACCCTCCTCAGTCACTCCCCTCGCCACTCGGACTGAGGCCGCCAAGGGCCGAGTGAGAATTGCCTAGACCTCCGCCTCCCTCAGGCTCACACCAGAGGAAGGAGGCAACACTATCGAGACAGATACGCTCCGAGGCGGCCTCCCCCCCCCCCCTCAACGTCCTCGGAGTCCCCCAGGAGGGTCATGCTATCCGCGGACTCTTTCGGGGGGCGAGAGGCCAAACGAAAATACTCATGCGTACCAAATTCGGAGCCCTCCCCTGCAGGCCTCGGAGCGATCCTCTGACCTTGGGAAGCATCCACAGGGGCAAGCATGAGGGCACTTTGGACAAAATCATGGGTCGCTGCCACAAACATGGCCACCTGTGAACCCCCGTACTCCGGAAACGAACCTTTACACATTCGAAACAGGTTTCCCCCCCCCCCTTTGCGGGCGGGGGGGCGGATAGCATGGACAGCCGTCTGCCGCCAGTCGTGGCCGTGAACCAGCGGAGCATGCAGCGTACAAGGCCTAACTGCTTCATACTAGCGAGGCGGTGGCCCGAGCGAAGACGAATTGAACCCACCCGCGCCTCTCCCGAAATCGCCTCGAAACGCTCTCCAAAGCCGGACGAAGCCCAAGCGTCTCGGCCGAGCCCAGCGGAGGCGACAGGCGAGGATCAAGGCACTGGGTCGAGGCGACCTTGAGCACTTGGTTCCACGGGATAACAATCTTACATTGAGCACGCCCCCAACGACCAACAGACGGCTCAAGTCTGTGAGAGCTCGGGCTGATCGCAGGGGCAAGTTCCGATGACTTCAGACAACGCGCGGACGGGACTCGCACACCCTCCCAAGGTTCAACCTCAAGCGCAATCAAGAAAGCTTTACGCACCCCGTATATCGGTCCGACGAGGAGGGTCGGAAACGCACCAATCCCAGGCCCAGTGGGCCGCCTTCCCCGCAAAGACATCGGCGCTCGCGCTACTGCGGCACATGAAAATCGCGAAAGCCGAGGTAACAGACTGCTGGGACTCCTCCGCGATCAGCAGGGTCCAGAATAGGGCGGCATCCCCAGGGCCACGGGCGGTCACAGCTCGAACGGCGCGAACCCACAGGTCCCCGTTCTGGCCCCCGGGATTCCTACTTGAAAGAATCTGCGCGACACCGCGCTGAGGGAGCCACTGCAACGTAGCAGACGGACCCTGACGCATCACAACCACCACAGAACCGCGTCTCCTCCGACGGGGGGTCGGCACCAAAAGTGCCTCCAGAGCCATGCCCAATAATGAACAGAGGAGTGCCTGCTGGCTCCGAGCACAGATCAGCAATAACCCCAAATGCCAGGATGACCCTGGACAGCCTCACGGGACTCGAGGAAAGCAGGCACCGCAAGATCCCCAGAGGGCACACCTCGCAGCCACAAAGCCGGCTGAGCCTCGAGGCCCGCGGGGACCTGGGGAACAAGAATGTCGCGATTCACGAAGTCGTCGCGCCCGCTGTTGGCCAGGCACGACAACGTTCTGCGAGGGGGGTCTCAGGGCCCTCCCTACAGCGAGGGCGCAGCGGCGAGCCCTCATACCTTGCCTGAGTTTGCCCATCACGCGCCAATTGGGCGCCCGAGATGATGGCGAGGTCGACAGCCCACTCATCGAACTCCTTCAGCTCGACGCGCGCAGTCGCCAACCCCCACCTCTCGACAGGTCCTCGCCTGCAGTGCGCCCGGCGGCCTGCTGCCGCTGCCGCTGCAGGGACAAGCTATCATCAGTAAAGGCGCCGAGCACGTCCTCGAAGTGGGCGGGGGCCGCCGCGGCGAACTGCTCGCCGCTCGGGGAGATCCAATCGTCAATCGTGCCGCCCCGCAGGGGGCGGGACCAGACCTTCGGCGGCAGCGGGTCCTGTCCCGCCTGGATGAGCGTCGCCTGCAGCGCACCAATAGGCCCACAAACATCTCGACACCTGACCGCCGATCCCTGGCGCAACTCCCCCATGATCCGCGACCCGGCCTCGGCGATCCTGGGACGCAGCGCTGGCTGCGCCAAGCAGAGGGCGACCCGCTCCTTGAGCCGCTGCCACCTCAAGCCGACGCCTGGGCAAGCCACGCCGAGCACCGCATGCGCCACCGTCGCCAAGCAACGGTCGCGCGGTGCCCCCGCGACACTAGCCGCAACAGAACGACGCATCGACAGCCGCGTCGACGGAGGGGGGCCCATGATCTGCTGGCCGAAGACAGAGACGGGCAAGACGCCCGAGCTCAGCTGCTTCTTCGAAACGAACTTGCTCTGCGGCAAGCGCCTCATGCGCATCGCCTTGCGATGCCTGCTGCGCGCCTGAGCCAGGCGCTTCATCATGCGCACCGCGCCCCTCTCGCGCCCAGCATCGCCGTCAGAGCCGAGGTCGACCGCGGCGCGAACGCACTGCACAGGGGTGCTCTTCTTGACGAAGCGCCGCTCCAACGCCCCGATCTCGTCGGATTTCGCGACCAACTTCGTCTTGTCCGAGGTCCTCAGCCGCAGACGACGCAGCACTGCGGCCATGGCGTCCGCGGCCTGGCTGAGGCCCTCGATCACCTGGAGCTCCATGCCCTCGGCCCTGGCCACGATGTCGTCGACGTAGCTCCACAGCCCTGGGGGCGGGCAAGCGCGCGGACATCGTCGAGGGGCCGGCGCGGCATGACCTCGGTCAGAGAGGCGCCGCGCCCTGGGCCAATAAAAAACCGATCGGGAAACGACCACCCCATCGGAGATCATCTGACCCCTCTTCACCAATCTCAGGGAAGCAGACAGGCCCACCTCCAACGACATGACGATCGCAAGAAACCCAGTCGAGACCGGCCTGCATTAACAACACGAAACCCACCGAATAATAAAACGCTGGCAAATCTAAGAAGAGCGCCGCATACTCAAAGCCCAGCTGCCGATCACGCTTGTCAATCACGGCACGGATGAGGGCCGCCCTCAACGCCGGCGATGCTGCAACTGTGGGGCCCCAGGAAGCCGACGTGGAGGGCGACAACTCCCCCGACACTTCGGCGCTGGACTTGGACCACACCTTCTGCAACGTCGGCGCCAAGCAAATCGCCCCGCTGCCGCCCGACTCCACAGGGATTACAGCGCCCGTGCCACCGTCGGCTGCCGCTGCCCATCGATCGGGCTTAAGATGACGCGTTTCGTTTTTTTCCGCGGGGGTCTTCGGCTGCGCAGCACGGCGATTGCGATGGCAGCAAGGGGCCGCTCGCGGGCCACCTGAAGGCACTTCGCCATCATGGCCTTCACGTCCTGGGATGATGTGCCCACATGATCTCGCCACACTCAAGCCCACTCAGCAGCCGACGCCTGGAGGAGCAGCTGCCTTTCCGTTGTGGGCGAGCCGCCGGCGTCGACGCCCCCCCCAACTCCGTGGGCGGCGCATGCTTTGCATGTCTGTGAACTGCTCTAGGTTTCCATGCCCAAGTCTCCATCACCTACTTCATGCAGGACGCCGGCGAGGATGGCAGCGCGCGGGCGGCGGGCCAAACTGCCCACTTGCGCGCCCTCCCAACCAGTGCTCCTAGCCGATGGTCGGGGGCCCTCTCCAGGTCGGCAATCATGGCCTTCCAACCCTCGACCACGAAGGCGACTACCATCTGGCCGAAGCGCGCCACCAAGTTGTCGGCCATCGATCTCGGCAACCTTCGTCTTCGCCACCTTCGCGCAGTTGTCCACCTGGTCGGGGTCAGCTTGAGACAGCCTGAGGCTCGCGCACCTGATCACCAGCGTGCGGGTCACGCCCCGCCACTCCGCCTGAAAGTTCTTCGCGCGGGCACGCCCAGGTGCCCGGGCGACCTTGGGCCAGTAGACCCCCGGGCCTCGAGCGCGCCCGAATCCCCCTCCTCACACAGCAGGACGGCGCGCTCCAACACTGGCGCCCAGCACCCAACATCTGGCTCCCGTCTTCGACCTGCCAGCCGGAGATGATGTGCTTTCTCGACTCGCAGGCTACCCGCTCGCCTCTCGCCCCGAAAAGCACGTCATCATAAAGCGAGAGAAACGCTTCCCAGCCAATCTGCATCTGGGCCTCACGCCACGTCGGAGATGTAGAAGGGGGCGGCAGCAAGGGGCGTCGCCCGCGGCGGCCCCAGCTCCTCGAAGGCCTCCTGCAACTCCTCAAGAAGCGCCTCTGCTGCCTGCGAAGACGGGAATTCACGCGCTTCTTGGATCCATTGCTGCCTGGGTCCGGCAGTGCGCGAGGCCGCCACCTGGAGGGCAAGTCCCCAGGAACAGAAAGGCGCCGGTATCAACGTCGCACGCGAGCCTCTTGCACTCTCACAACGATTCGACAGCGCGTCTTCCAGGGGGCCCGACAAATCGCAGCGTCAACTCGGGGCATCCCAGGCGATCCAGGCTGCAGTCGCACATTCGCCCTGGCCCCTTGTCGCACGTGGCGCGGCAGCTGGGAGTCATAATCTCAGCGCTGAGCCTCGCAGGGCACCAGGTAAAGCGAAAGGACTCGGGCTCGATGTCCCAGTCAGCCAGCACCAACCACGGGTCCGCCAACGCCTTCGCGAAAGCGCCCAGGGCCGCAAGCACGTCGTTGTTCCAGCCCTTCACTCCCCGGCCAGGCGCCAAGTAGGCTGAGATCAGCACCAGGTTGCCTGCTGGGGGCGTGCAGCACGATTGGGGCAAACCCGCGGCATGGACCCGACCTCCCCACATCTCGCGAAGCAGCCCTCGCGCCCTGGTTAGGATCCACTCCCCACCGGACAATCCGCGCGAAAACTTCCCCGACGGGCGGGCAGCCGTGTAGTTGAGCCCCCAGCTGTTCCTGTTGAGTCGCTGGCAGACGTCGGACACGTCGTCCACGCACTTGTGCATCTCTACAAGGGCCACGACGCTGCGCTCCCGCCCCCGGGCAAGAAAACGCGCCGCGGCCCCCTCTCCGCAATGTTGCCGAAGGAGATGTCCAAGGAATCGGGATCCTCGGACTGGCGAAGCCCTTGGCCGACAGCGGCACGGCCCCGGTCAGGAAGACGAAAGAGGCCCAGCAGCACCAGCAGCAGCGACCACGCCCTCGCCGATGCCCTTCCCGCCCTTGCCAAGCGCCGTGGCAGCGACAGACAGCGCCCTAGCGTCGGCCATGACCCTCTGCAGCATGGCCTATTGCTCGGATTCGGAGTCCAACTGCTTGGTCTGGCCAGCCGAGTTCGCAGCGCCTTCACCGCCGTCGCCGCAGCCGCCTGCAACGGCCTCGACTCCTTTTGCTTCGCATCCGCCTGCGTCGCGACGGTCTGCAGCTGCTCCCTGAAGGCCTTCAGCTTCCGCTCGCCCTCGGCCCCCAGCTCGTCAAGCGTTTCGAGGAGTAACGCGCCCACGACAAAGAGGGCCCGCTGCTTCGCGGCCCGGGGAGGAGCGACCGCCTCCCGAGCCGCGAGACGATGCCGCTCCGCAGCCCGCACCTCGCCAACGGCCTCGTCGAACTTGGCCTGAGCCTTCGCCGGGAACTGCCGCGCGATCTCGAGGCCGCGCGCGGCCCTCTCCAGCGCCTCCTGCTTGCGGGAGCAGTCCGCCGTCGCCTCTTTGAGCGCCGCGCGCCCAGGCTTCGGGGGCGGGGCGACGGACCTCTATTTGGGCTCAGCGAGCGAGTCGACCGGCGCCGCCAGCCGCGCCGCCTCGGGATCATCGCCGAGGCTGAGCTGGGCCAAGAAATCGCTGAGCTCGGGCACGGGGGGCGGCTTCGCGCGCTGGGCCTGACGGGCCCATGGCTACCACCAGGTGCCGTTGACTGACGAGGCCCAGCCTGGCTGCTGAGCGCCAGTGACCGCGCGCGGCCCACGCTGCTTCTCAAGGCGCCAGCGCCACGCCCAGCTGACGCAGGTCGAGCAGCCACCCTTGCCATGACTGCCCACCCCCGCGAAAGAGAAAGACACCGGACTTGCTCCGACAGGAGCTGGCAAAAATTAGCCTGGCGAAGGACCCATCCATATGCTGTTGTGAATACCCTCGTTGTTGCTATCGCCTTCGGTGGATCTCCTTATGGAGCCACGAAGCGCGTGAAGAGCGTGCCGACATGGGGCGGGGCCCTGCGGGCGCTGCCACTGGGGCCCGATGTAGAGCCCTCCTTCTGTGGGGCCACGAAACGCGTGAGTGGTGTGCCAAAATGGGGCGGCGCCGCCATGCGGACTGCGCCACTGGGACCTTAGTTGGAGCTCCCTATGGGGCCACGAAACGCGTGAGCGGCGTGCCAAAATGGGGCGGCGTCGCCATGCGGACTGCGCCACTGGGACCTTAGAGGTGGAGCTCCCTATAGGGCCACGAAACGTGTGGGGGGTGCCCCAAAATGAGGCGGCGCCGCCATGCGGACTGCGCCACTGGAACCTCGGGTGGAGACCCCTATGGGTTCAAGAAACGTGCAAGAGGTGTGCCAAAATGGGCGGCGCCGCCATGCGGACTGTGCCACTGGGACCTTGGGTGGAGCTCCCCATGGAGCCACGAAACGAGCGAGCGGTGTGCCAAAAGGAGGTGGCGCCGCCACGCGGACTGCGCCACTGGGACCTTGGGTGGAGCTCCCTATGGGGCCACGAAACGTGTGAGGGGTGTGCCAAAATGGGGCAGCGGACTGCGCCACTGGGACCTTACGTGGAGCTCCCTATGGGGCCACGAAACGCGTGAGGGGTGTACCAAAATGGGGCGGCGCCGCCATGAGAACTGCGCCACTGGGACCTTGGGTGGAGCTCCCTGCGGTGCCACGCAACGTGTGAGGGTCGGAGACGATGACGATGAAGGCAACGATGACGATGATGGTGATGATGATGGCCATGATGATGATGATGACGAGGAGGAGGAGGAGAAGGATACTGATGATGATGACGATGATGATGATGGTGATGGTGATGATGATGATGATAATGATAATGATGATGATGCTGATGAATTTTCCTCGACGTCAGGGCCAACATCTGATATCAGGATATGGTGCACAATGAAACCAGATTTAAAGTGATCCGTCGCAGAGAGCCGACTGTCTCGCGCTGCCCCGCTTGGGCCAGACTGCCAGGGTGCTGCTCGGAGGGGCCTCCTGCGCAGCGCGTGCCAAGCAGCGTCGAAATGCTAGCTGAGATATTCAGCCGCTTCTTCTTCGGCGGTTGTATCATGCTCCGGTGGGGCCTCCACCTCACACAGCTCCTCTGGATGCGCTGACGCGGCAGGGGGGGGGGGGGAGGCACGACGGAGGAGGGAGGGCATGCGGCCGTGACCGCGCCGCGGCTGGCAGGGAGGTCTTCGCCTCGAACGAAACTGACGCGGCGTTGAAACGCCTCCTCTCCGCTGCGGCCTGCATTGTGGCCTGCAGGCTCGCTCTAGCAAAAAAAAGACGGGTTCACTGCTCGAGCGTCTCTAGCCTCCTCCTCGAGCCAGCCCACTGGGCCCACGTCTCGGCGGTGGACCGCCTGGCCCTTGGCCTCGAGGGCGCGGCTGATCAGGATTCGGCCCTCCCACATGGGCGCGCCTAGCGCGCCGATCACCAGCTTCGTCTCGGCGTGGTCGTAGCACTTTTCCAGGCGCGCGAAGTTGATGGCGTCGAGGATACCTTCCTTGCTGATCTCCGCATCCGCCTCGATGTCCTCGATGGCACCCTTCATGGAGCCGCCCACGTCGCACTTGTACAGTCCTTCTAGGGCCGTCAGCGCGCCGCAATGTGCTCGTAGCCTTCGTGCTCCTGCGTGATGGCATCTACCTGCTTGCCATGCTCGTCGTAAATGTCTAACTGCCTGATCTTGATGTTCCGCTCAGCCTTCTTCGTAGCCCCGTAAATGTCCAGTGAGGCCAGGGTGTCCTGCTTACCGATGTTCTGTGCGTATTGAGTTCCCGTCTGTATGAGTCCTATCCTCAGATACAATCGCCATAAATGGTCGAAACAGTAAGATAAACGCACGCATGCATGAATGTCCTGAATCACGTTGCCAGTGGGGCTTCTTCCTGTTTTTCCGATGTCGAAAGTCTGGATGATGGCGGAGCTGATGTCGTGATCAATCTCGAGCTTCCGTCGACTGGGTTGATAGACTCGCTCAGCGGGCGGGTCCGCGCATTGATCATCTGCAGCGTCATGTCCCATTCCTGCCCTTTGAACACCAGTGCGCGTCAGGTGCTGTAGGGCGAGGAGCATGATGGTGAGTTCGATGGGCCTTGAGGAGAAGTAGGTGGGTCGTCGGACTGGAAATTGATGATCAGGGCGTTCGTTACCAGGGTCACGTTCATGTCGACCTTTAAGTCCAGGTGGCAATTCAAGTTCAGCGTGCAGTTGTTCCACTGATGGCGGTTCAGGTGCAGCGTGGTGTAGTCCTGCACGTACTGGCCCTCTGTGTTTGTGAAACGTTGAGATTGAAGTTCATCGTCCAGTCGTCCAGGGTCAGCGTGTCGTACTCCTGCATGTGCTGGCCCTCTATGTCCGTGAAAGAGTTGGAGTTGATGCTCAGCGCCCAGTAGTCCTTCGCGAGCTGGGTGTGTAGGTAGTGGTCCAGCGTCCAGTAGTTCGGGGTCAGCGCGTCGTAATCCTTCATGTGCTGGCCCTCTGTGTTCATGGAGATGTAGCTCAGCGTCCAGTCCCGCACGTACTGGCCCTCTGTGTTCGTGAAGATGTTGAAATTGACATTCAGCGTCCAGTCGTTCAGGGTCCGCGTGTCGTAATCCTGCATGTGCTGGCCCTGTATGTTCGTGATGATGTTGGGATTGATGCTCAGCGTCCAGTAGTCCTTCGCAGCGTGGCAAGTCACATTCGGCGTGCAAGTGTTCCACTGGTGGCAATTCATGGGCCGCGTGGTGTGATCCTGACTGTGCTGGCCCTCTGCATTCGTGAGGATGTTGTTGTTGAAGCTCAGCTTCCAGTAGTTCATGGTCAGCGTGTCGTAGTGTGTCGGCATCGGCGTCGCCGTCTGGCTGGTGGTCAGGTGCTTGGGCCATGCGCTCGTCCATGTTCCTGATGTCAGCGAGCGAGTCCTGTGCTAAGCAGGTGCGCGGCGCCCGCGCTCCGGAGCACGTCCATGGCGGCATGGCGGTGTGCGGGGTATCGTCAAGAGGCCCCCTGCCTTTCTCGCAGAGCGAGGGGGCGGTGACTGGAGGCCGCTGCTCCATCAATGGCCTGAGCGCGCGGCGGCCTTTGATGATGATGATGATGATGATGATGATGATGATGATGATGATGATGATGATGATGGTGATGACGGCCATGGTGATGATAATGATGATGAGGAGGAGGAGCAGGATATTGATGATGATGATGCTACTGATGATGATGATGATAATGACGATGATGACGACGATCACGATGACAACGACGATGATAATAAGTATGATGATGGGAGGAGGGAGGGAGGAGGGGGAGGAAGAGAGGAGGAGGAGGAGGAGGAGGAGGAGGAGGAGGAGGAGGAGGAGGAGGAGGGACGCGCGGCGCTGTCTCCTCAAAAAGAAGACCCAACACCACAGGATGGCTGTAACAAATCCTGGAGTCCGTCGCGGAATAGCGGCGTCCTGTCGGTTCACCTGAGATTCTTGCTGCATCGCGAGCCAAGACGGCCATGGAGGGAGGGGGCAGGGAGGGAAGGGAAGTGAGCAGGGAGCGAGGCAGAGAGCTCCTGGCAGCAGTGTGCGAGACCAGGGCGAGGCTCCGCGCCGACGGCGCGCGGGTGCCCTCGGGACCCCTGGGCGCGTGGGCGGGCAAAGAATCTACGTCTGGCAGGTGGTGGGGCGCCAGCGCCGCTGGCTCCTCGACCGCCTCTCTGGGCCAGAAGCAGTGCCCCTGCAGTCCCGCGGCGGAGGCAAGGCCCGCTGCGCTCGCAGCGCCCACGCGGCCTCAGCACCGCTCGGCGACGATGAGTTCGCCACGACCTGGCGCAGGCGGCGGCTGCAAGACCTAGCTGGCACTGGCGGATGGCCCTGCTGTAACACGCCCGCGGCATCGCGGGGCATCGACGCACGAGGCGCACGCAGAACATGCCAGCAAGTGCCCCATGGCTCGCGGGACCGGGGATCGTGATCCGCCAAGACGGGACTCGGGGCACGCTGGGCGAGTGGCTCGCCGAGCACTACAAGCAGAACGCCGCCAGCTTCGAGCAGCGCATCCCCACCTGGGCGGACACACGGGGGCATCCAACATGGCGCCCTCGATGCAGTGCTGGAGTACCCTCGTGCTGCGACGCGAGCACCGCCGCAGCCCTAGCACCTGCTGAAGGCCTTGCCCAGCGCCGACGGGCCGCGACGGCCGGCCTCGCGGCGCGAGAGCAGGACCGCGAGAGGCACGCCCAGCGCGCCCAGGCCCAGGGCTCTGCGCCGCCGTCCCTCGAGTCTACCAGCAGTATGGGCGCGGAGCTAAAGGGCTTCCTGCGCGCCAGCGCGGCAAGCGCGGACCGCGTGGCCTCGTTGGCCGACGCGCGCCAGCGCCCAGGCGTCGCGGCGCCACGCTCTGGAGCGCCGCTGGCCCCAGGAGGAAGAGCCGGGCAATCGGATCGCGGGCTGGCGCCCCAGCCGCGAGCGCAGGGGGCCTGCGCCTCTACCCCAGACAATGGCATAAAAACGCTGATAACGGTGGGTTTGGCGACCCCAATCTCCGATATCGCGGGGCTTTCGACTGGACGCGCAAATTTCTGGCAATTCCGGGGATGCACGCAAGGGGGGCGCCCGTGCTCGAAGGGGGGTGCGTCCGAACAGCAGCTCCGGCGGTGCATCCCCGAGTTCCCCTGTATCCCTGAGCGGTCAGTCGTTGGGGGCCAATTCCGGGGTGAAAAAAAAACTCCCGCGCGCCTGCGCCGCCCCCTCCCGGTAGGCAAGACTTGCACACATGTGTGAATATGATATATATATATATATATATATATATATATATATAAAAATGTATATATATATATATATATATGTACATACACTTACACACATACATACATACATACATACATACATACATACATACATTCATACATGCATACATACATACATACATACATACATACATACGTACGTACATACATACATACATACATACATACATGCATGCATACATACATACATACATACATGCATACATACGTACATACAGATACATATATAAATATATATGCATATATATACGTATTGTTTGTATGCGCACATATATATGTATATATGTACATGTATGCACATATATATAGACATCTCTAAAAATATTTATATATATACACACACATACAAACATCTATAATATGTATGGGACGAACAAAAAACGGACCAGGGCGCATCCAGCCCGGCCGCGCCCAGAGTCTGCGACAGCACCGGCGCGGCGGGGGGCCAGAAGGGAAAGGAATCAAGGTTCGAGTTTCGAGCGCCGAGCTTCGAGGTTCCAGGGCCGAGGATTCTGAGCGCTTCCTCCGCGACCGGCGCGGGGAGAAGTGGAGCGCGCGTGACTTTGGCGAACGCGCTCTGGTTATCCTGGACCGTAAGCGGCGCGGGCCGCGCGGGAAACCTGCGCGATCTGCGCCTGCCACGCAACCTCCTGCTGGCCGAGAGCGGGCCTGCGCCTGTGGTAGATGCGATAAAAGAAAATGGGCCTTCTGCGATGGCGAATGCGCGAGGAGCCCACGCCCTCGCGGCTGACTCACCTCCCAAACCAAGCCGCGCCAGGGAGGGCACAGGGGAAAGAACGCGAGCTGGAGATCGACAGCCTCCCACAAGGTGGGGCGCGCGATAAAATGAGCCTGAGAACCAAAGCCATCACGACCCATCCTATAGTGGCGTTGCGCGAGGATCATCACGCAACCAGAAATTACCCACGCGCCCGCCAACACCTCGAGGCGATGCCAGGCACGACTGGAAGGCTGCCGGGTCAGCAACCGCCGCGAGAGAGCACCATCGCCAGCATAGAATTGGGAGACCAGGGAGGGCGAGCTGCGGAGACCACGTCCGGCCCCTCCTGGCAATGAGAACTGCAAGGCGGTCAGGGAAGCATTGCATCCGGATGGCTGGGGAAAACTGAGCCTGGCATCGAGGCGGCATATCCTCAGCAGTGGTTTTGCGAGAGGGTGCCACGGCGCCAACGCGGGCATTGAGAAAACGCGAGGGGAAAAGAGGAGGCGAGAAAAAAACATGAGAACGAGGCTCCGACGAAGGGAGGAAAAACGAGCGCGGAGCTGGACAATAGAGGTCGCATGTCTCCACAAGCTTGCACGCCACCTCCCTGCGAGTGCGCGACGGAAAGGTCAACAGTCTACGTCGCGAGCTTGGATGTACTCGACGGCCCCCCCCCCCCACCGTCTGAACGCCCGACCCGCTGCCCGCCGCGCGCGCCCCCCCCCCCCTCCATGGCGCGGCGCAGAGGCTCTGGGGCGCGCATGCAGCAGAGAGATGCAGTTCGGGCAATTTGAAGCTCGACGGAGGCAACCTGAGGAGTTCGCGGGAAGCGCACGCTGGAGCAGGCGCGGCGGGAGACGGTGGAACTGAGCAGCGCAAGACAGACAGTGGAGAAAGAGCACGCGATGAAGGCCGCCGGCGGCATCCGCAGGCGCTCTCGCGGAAGCGACCATCCAACAACGCGACTGCCACTTCTGGCCCCAAACGTCGAGGCCGACCTGGGCCCCGAACTATCGGCAGCGACCGCAAGTGTCAGACTCAGACCACGGCAAAACCAACCCCTCAACATCACGGCGGAGCGCAACTACATCCCCCCCTCGAGTCTTCCAACGGCACGAGACAGCATGTCCCGGGCTGGGGCTCGAGAAGCGCAAGCCGCGATGCAGCACAGGAGAAAAGATGGAGGAGAGAACTCAGGGGGGGGTCGGGAAGGGGAACCCCGCGCCATCGGCACACGCACCAGCAGTGAAGAGAAGGGGGGGGATCGGACAGCGCGCACAGCCCGCGCTTCACGGAATCCCCCTGGCGGCGGCGGAATGGCAAGACGCCCATTGCCAGCGCGCGCAGCGCCAGCGAGATGGCGGCAAATACGGCCCATCCCCTGGGCCCACAGAGTTCTGATGAGAGGGCGGCCCTGGGGGGGCCCGCGAGAAAGTTTAGCAGGAATGCGCCGCTCAGACCCGACCTTCATGCACCCCGCGACATCAGAGGAAAAAAACATTGGCCGCATTGAAGTCGCACCTGGGAATGCGCAATCCTGCTAAGACCCCGCGAAGCCATTGCCGGCCCACGCCGGGTTTCCTGGCGGGGGGCAACCCCCGGCGCATCTTGACTTATGATGTGTGTGCCCTGCTGGAACCGATGATTACCAAAAAAATCGAAGTAACTTAGAAGTAACTCGCTGATAGGTTTTGGTCTTTTTGTAGAAGTAACTGAAATAACAGTGCGAATGTATGTCGCATGTTCCAGGAATTTCTTGGCGATCCGTAGATGTAGGTATCGCGGAAGGCCTGCGGGGCCTAAGCGCCGCGCCGAATCATCAAGAACGTTCGCAATCCCCGCGTGAACAAATCGAGAGGAGGGAAGAGGATGGAGGAGAAACGCTGGAAGTTGGAGGGAAGAGGAAGAGAAGGGAGGTAAGGGGATGGAAGGTAAGGGAAGGGAGGGAAGAGGATGGAAGGGAGGGAAGAGCATGGAAGAGGAAGGGGAGGGAAGGGAGGGAAGAGGATGGAGGAGGAACGGCGGACCAAAATGGCGAGGGAACGGGAGAGAGAGAGAGAATCGAAACAGCAGGAGAACAACAGAAGGTCAGCGCGGGAGGGCGATGCAAGCGAGGGCCGCGAACGGGCCCGAAGGAGAAGGACAGTGCGAGCGAGATGGTGGGAGTGATGATGGGGAACGGGCGGGGGGGAGGGGGGGTGGCAGCAAAGGGCGTTGGGCGGTGAAGAGGGGCGGGAGACACAGGAGGGGAAGGCGGTGGAGAGAACGTGGCGGGGACTGGGCCCCACGTCCCGCACCCTCCGAAGAAAAGCCCAGTGGACGCAGCAAGATGCCCAAACGATGCCCCAAGAAACCCGAAGATGACCCAAGAGGCTCAGACGGAGCCACTCACTAGGCCCCTAAACTACTGCCAGGTGGCCTGCGAGAAGTACCCCGAGAGACCCTTAGGCGCGAACCCTCAGAGGTCCCACGACCGCAAACACTTCGCGGCGGTAGCAGGCCTCGCGGAAGGCCCATGGACGTTATTCAAAGTAAAACTTGCATCTCCAAACTCGTTTTCAGTTCGGGGGTCGGCGAGATTGCGTTCACATCTTGATTAAACAAATGGGGGAGGAGGGAGGCCGAGGATGACCGATATCAGCGATTTTAATTGTTAGCCCCTCCGCCGCGCGAACTCCGCGCGGGCCAACCTCTCGCGCCCCAGAGGCGCCGCAGCTCGCGGCCGTGGAGGCGCTTCCCTCCACGGCGTTCCACGTGAACCTCCTTCCTGGATCCTCCTCCTCCTCCTGAGCCCTCCTGTACCCTCACTCCTCCTGATCATCCCCCTCCTCCCCTGTAGTGGCGAGCGGCCGCCGCGGCCGCCCTCGGCCCTCCAACGAGGGGCCGATCCATCACAACTTATCGTAGGCTGGCTTGAGCACCAGCGCATCTTTGACCCTCCGCTGCAGCTCCCTCGGGAGCAACGCGTTGTAGTTAGTCGCCACGGCCTTCTCGGCCTTGATCTCTGCCTGGATCTGGAGCCGCAGCTCCGCTGCGCCTGCGATCGTGCTGAAGTGGTGCATGAGCACCGCCTGGAACCGAACCTTCTCTGCGGCCTCCTGTTGCGAAGCCGCTGCTGCCACCGCGTCGCCGTTGGGTGCAACGCCAGCGAGCGTCGCGCAGTACGTGTACTTCTGCTTGGCCTGCCAACGACGGACGCCCCACGACGAACCAACTGTAAAGGATGGGCGACGAGGGGCAGTGACAGAAGTCGACGGGCGAAAAGGTTGGAGGAGAGGGCGGGAGGGGAAGCAGCCATCCCCTCCACACCAGAGAATGGGGAGGAGGAGGAGGGAACAAGAGACGAAACGATCTCGATCCTCCTTGATGCCCGCCAACTGCTTGACCACCGCCCTCGGGTCGATCGTCATGAGCGTGGTCCTGGCGTGCTCGATGACGTCCTGGAAGCTGGTGCCCGTGAACGCGTCGAGCCAGTTCACGCCGCCATTCTCCACGGAGACCAGGTCGCGCAGCTCCGTCGTCTTCGAGATCAGGCGCCCCAAGCTGTCGCCCAGGAACTTCTCGTACAGCTTATTCTTCAAGTTCTCTGCTACCCCTGTGATGTGCGACACCTCCGTCGGCAAGTCCTCAACCTCGATCTTCGAGCTGATGCCCGTCACCTGTTTGAGGCTCCTGTCGAGCTCCACGGTCGCCCCCAGTGCGCCCTCCGTCTGGGAGATCGCGTCGGCATTCGAGGTCTCCTTGGTCATCTCGTAGTACTGGCGGCAGAGCGCCAGAAGCTTGTTCAACAACTCCGCCCGCGATGTGTACCACGGATCCCCGCAGAGCTGCGCCAGCTCGTCCGCCAACGTCACGCGGTCCTCGTAGCGAAGGTTGATGTCGTCGGCAATCAGCGTCACGAGAATGGGCGCGATGCACGAAAACAGGTCACGGACAGCCAGCCTCAGCTTGCCGATGACGGGCGAGTGCGCAACGTTCGAGCTGGACTCGCCCAGGGCGGCGCAAACCTGGCGGGCTTCATCCACGTTGATTTTGTCGAGCCAGTCCTGCGCGCCCACATCCTTCCCGAGCGCGGGGAACAACGAAGACATCTTGTCGAGAATGTCAGTGGCCTTGCTCTCGGCCTGCATCGCCTGCAACTTCTGGCCGCTCTCCTGGTGCATGGCGTGAACCTCAGGGTCCATCGGGTACAATATCTGCAACTCCGTGACGCCCTTCTGCCACGCTTGCAACACCCCGCCGATGGTGGCATCTGCAACGCCGCCGCTGTTGATCTTCTTCCAGACGGCCTGGTAGCTCGTCTTCAGCATGGCCTGCATAGCATCAGTCACACCAGGGCGGAGGGCACCCTTCATCGTGATTACCCTCTCCGTGAGCTCCAGCAGCTCAGGCACTACCGTCGCAGCATCATCAGTCAAGGCCTTGATCCTGCCCGCGGTATCCGTGTACATCTGCGCGAGCTCACTCGCCTTCGGCTGGTGCGAAACGAACGCCTGGAGCCTCGCATCCCAGAACGTCTGCGCTGACAGCGAGGACGCAACCAACGTGACCACCGAACTCGAGGTGCTGCCGATCTGGCGATGCACTTCCGCAACGTCGTCCTGCACTGGGGTGTGAAAGTTACCCTGGACGCCGAGAGAACCGCGATCGGGCGAGTGACACACATTCCGACTAGGCGCTCCCCCATCCCCCGTTCTCCGCCTTCAGCCCAAGAGGGCGAGGGGGGGGGCAGGGGGCGAGGGCGGGATGGTGAACGAGCGGGTCCGAAGGGGGGCCGACGGAGCGGCCGAGGGCCGATTGAAGCCGAGGACGGCCGATGGGGAGCGGGGGAGGGCGCGGCGATGGTCGGGAGGGCCCAGGGGTGATCAGGAGGCCCCCCTCCCTTTCACCCGAAAGCAACCATGCTGACGACGCGGTTTGGATGCATGCTGGCCCAGAAACTTGGGTTTCAGAGTTGCTACCCCCTTAAATCTTCAAAGACGGCACGCGACCGCCTAACGCCCCCCCCCCCCCCCCCCGATCCCGATGCAGGGATGCACATACGATGACGCCCAACGCAACGACCACGAGGTGAAGTGAGGACACAGACTCGGCAGATGAGGGTCGAAGGAGGCGGAGGAGGAGGAGGTCGATCGGCGCGGGGGTCAGAGGAGGCAGGGTCGCGAGCTGAGGGGGGGGCAAGAAGTAACGGGGTGGAGACGGCGGCGGAAGGGACGAATTGCAACAGAGGTCCTTGCGGTGCTGGCACAGGCCGGTAGACAACAGCGCCTCGATGCAGCCCCAGCAAGTCATCCAGTCGGTCAACGCTGCCACCTCATCGTTCCCCATCTCGAGCGTATCAACCTTCTCGAAATGCTCGATGCACAATGAGACCAGCCGACCGATGACGTCTGCCTTGGGCTGGCCCTCGCCCAAAAGAGGGAGGATGGTGCGCTCGAAGATGACGTTGTTGAAGATCTTGATCCTGTCGATGAGCTTATCGCCAGCACTCGACATCGTGGGCGCCAGAGGGTTGAACACCGCAGCTCCATCGCTGATGTTCCATGGGCTGCACACGTCGATGAGCTCGTTGTAAGAGCGCTGGCCCAAGAGCTTCTGGATCCGACGGGTCAGGAGCGCGTGCTTGACAGACGCGGGGATTTCCGCCTTGTCCTTCTCGATGATGGCGAGGTTGGCGGCCAGTTCCTCCTCCAGGATGCCTGGGATGTTGGCCGCTTGCAAGTTCTCGGAGGCGGCGACCTGCTTGAGGAAGTTGGAGAGGAGCTGAGCGTCCAAGTTGTTGGCGGCGTCATCTCCCTGCTTGAGTCTTGACAAGGCCTTCTTCGCACCTGCAATGGATCTGCCATCCTGCATCCCGTCCATGACTGCGGTCAGCGAGATCTTCGCTTTCCACTTCTCGAGGCCGCCTGCGATCAGATGCGGCGTCGCATCAGTCGATGGCCCCGCGCCGCCAGGGGCGATGGGGATCGTTAGGGGGGTTGGGCTATCGGAGTAAGGGGGGTGGAGGATCCGTTGGGGAAGGCTGGGCGAAGACTGGAAGAAGAGACATCCCACGTGGGCGCCGCACTCCTTCCTCCAAACCCCCGTCCCACCCTTCCCCCGAACCACAGAAACCTGTTCTTCCATACCCAATGCCCCTGGCAGCGGCGGCACCCGACCAACGCAACACCAGATCCGAAGAAGGTCCTTGCTGCGGAGAGGCTGACGCTCCCGCGGCCATCCTCTTGGTCATGCGGGTCACGGCCGTCGCCACGGTGCTGGCCTTGCTCTTCTTGTCGTCACCCGAGTCGCTCCCGACGCTCTGGCTGTCCGCACCGTCGGCGCGCGAGGGCGCGTCGGGCAAAAAGTCAGCGCTGCTGGAACCCCTGCTGGCACGAGGTAGGCGACCCAGGCAATCGGAGCTCTTCAGCCTATTCAGCATGGGATGCTGAGATGTGCCATCGTCCGTCAGCTCTTCACCATCAATCCCATCATGATCTGGACAAGCGTTGGGTTTCTCGCCGCCGTCCTTGCCATCCTCGCCGTCCCTGGCACCACCGAGCCTCGCGCGGATGAAGTGCGACATGGTCTTGAGGTGCATGCTCTTGTCCTTCTTCAGAAGGTTCTCGATGCCCCTCTCCTTGAAGTCCTTCTTGTGGAAGAATCTCGTGTACTGCGCGTCCTGGCCGTCCCTGAGGAAGTTGCTCTTGTCCAGCTTGGTGGCCTCCCTCTTGGTGCCGAAGTGCACGCTGACGCCTAAAACTCTGAACGGCGCGTCAGGGTTCTCGAAGCAGTACAAGGTCTCATCACGCGAAGGGTCCTCCTCGGATGGGACCTCTATCTTCGGGATGCCGTCCAGAGCCTGCTTCGGGATCGTGCGGCGCTGCACGCCCTGCGAGTTCGCGGCCTGCCTGATCTCAGACTCGTTGGCAACGATGTACTGGCGGGTCAAAGTTGCGGAGGCACCCGTCTCGGAGGACAGCTCGATCTTCGCGGACGGGGCGGCCTTCTGTTTGTTCATGACGGCCCGAGAGTTGGCCACTTCTGATGCCATCGCTGAGTCGTGCGCATTCTGGTCACACAGCTCCTCCCAGGTCAAGTGCGTCCATGCTGCGTTGTGCAGCGTATCGCATTCCTGGCACTTGTCATCCAGAGGGGTGGTCTCCTCTTGGCCGAGCCTGCCAGGCTTGAACTTGGCCCACTTCTTCTCCTGGGAGAAGCAGCGCGCGCGTGCATCCAACAAGGATGGCACTCGTCGGCGTCGAATCGAGGTCGCAAGACCGAGGGCCAAAGCCCAAGGTCGCTCGACCTCGTTTCAACACCAGCGAATGCTTGCACGCGCAGGGCTGCAAACAGAGAAACAGGCCACCTCCCCACCAAAGTCGCGGTGGGAATGGAGAAAGGATCCAGGGTGGGTGGTAGAAGGTTTGACAGGAAAAGGTGTCCTTCGGAGAAGCCGAACACAAGCCGCACTTGCAGGTTGCCCCCATCATGCGCCTCTTCCTGGGCGGCGCGTGCTCCTCGTCGGCCGCGGCAGCAGACGCAGCCGCAGCTGAACGGCGCTGCCTCCGCGGCTGCGGCGCAGACGAGGAAGCCTTGGCGACCGCGGCGCCTGCACCTGCGCCAGACATCACGCAAGCAGCCAGATATATGGATAATATGGAAATAAAAACCAAAACATTGGGCGTGCCCATCACCTCGAAAGCCAAAGCAGCTACAACAGGAGGAGGGGGCGGGGGGACGCGAGGGGAAGGGACGGGTGGGGACACCCCTTCCGGAACAAGGCAGGCAATCACCCCCTTGGGAAACGAAATCCTGGAACCTTGGTGGGAACATCATTTTCCGTTTGAGGCGTCGCTCACAAGTGTCCCCTAGCCCAAGACACGGCGCCACCGCGCGATGCCCCAAAAGAGAACGCAACCTGTCACATGAAAACGGGCAACACCGACGCATCGTTCAGCTGTGCGCCAACGGTGGGATCGCATCGCAATCCTCGCCGCACGGCTCCAACAACGGTGGGAGGGGGGGCAGTGTGCGATATACACAAGCCGTGTTCCCCCTTCCAAACATACATACTCAGGCCCTACCCCCTGCAGGAAATCGGCATCGGTTGTGTTGGCGGATTGCCGCAACTACTAATGCTAAGGTATTACGTGCGTGCCCCTGTGGCCCTTGAGGGTGTAATTGGGCGTGCCGCCACATGTGCACACGACGTGTGTATACCTTACACATGCTACATACACAAGCAACGTTGAGCATGTTTTGCGCACGGCAAACCGAATTGGCATGAATTTATTGAGCACGCACGAAAACCTTGAACTACATAATGTATAAAATACGCATCAGGTAAGATGTTATGTACACGTGATACGTACTCACCTGCACGCGCAGTACAACGAACCATGGAGCGGCCACGAACAGGAGGATCACGCTGACGTGGCGCGCTCGCGCTTAGGAAATACCAAATGCAACAATGCCACACACGCCGTTGATCCAAACGGCGCCACCCGACGGCCCAAGCCGACGCCCCACGGCGGCCCCCTCACGCCATGTTGACGTTCATGACAAACCTCCCGCGAATTCCCGCGCGACAATGCACCCCGCGACGGCGACGACGATGACGACGACGACACGACGACGGCGGCGACGACGACGACGACGACCACGGCGACGACGACGACGATCGACGAAAGAAAAAACACATGGCAAGGCACATCGATTTTTTTTGCGGTGGGCTCATAACGAACGGCGTTCACGGGATGAAGCAGGCACAACAACCGCGCGGCATTGCGCGCGACGCGCTTCGGACGCGCGCCACAAACCAGCGCGCGCTCTAACAGAAAATACGAGGGCTGGGGGGACGGGGGACAGCACGGCGCGGCAATGCCAGGCACGCGAAGCTGCCAGACCGCGCGCGCCACGAGAAAAACAAACAAACTAGGTTGCAACAAACACAATGGAAACGCTGCGGCAACCAAGGGGTGGAAGGGCAGGGGACTGCACCGCGCCACCACGTCGCCGCGCCAGCGTGCCCGCCGCCAAATGCACCACTACTAGGAGTGTTACCACTACCACTACCACACGCGCTCCTACTACTACTACCACTACTACTATCACCACTTCGGCTGCTACCACGAGTACTAGTACCACTACTACTGCTACTACTACGGCTGCGACTGCAACGACTCATGGTACTACTAATACTAGTACTACGACTGCTACTGCTACTACTACTACTATTAGAATGCCATGCCACCGCACTACCATATTGCTACTACGACTACTGATGCTGTTGCTACTCTTGTTGCCACCGCTGTTGCTGCTACAAGCACGGAAACTATTACTGCTATGGCGGCGACTACGGCTATTGCGATTCTTGTTGCTACTGCTACCAATGTTGTTGCTGCTGCTTTCCTACACTCCTACTACGAGTTCTTTTTCACTACGGCTGCGAACCTGCCCCGTTATTGCCCGCCGCCTCCGCCCCCCCCCCCCCAGACGCCCCCGCCGCCCCCGCCCTGACCAAACCTCCCATCGGCGAAAGTCGACGCGCCCCCTGCTCCGTAATACTAGGCGCCGCGCCACGCCGCGCCGTCGCCGCCCGCGTTGCCCGCGCGGGCCGAGGGCGCCAGCTCCTTGCGAACCTGGCTGATGCACCCTTCAAAAGCGCCAAGCTACTCCCCTGGCATCGCCGCGGCATCCGCTCCACCGGAGTACCCGCTGGCTCGAATAAGCGGAACCGCCCCCATCGCGCGCTTGAGCGCAGCGGCAATCTTTCGCCCTGCGAGCAATGCTGCAGGTGGGCGCAAGCATACTGCCACGCCCTGGGCTGATCCGTCTTCATGACGGCCCACGCAGCGGCTTGCCCGCTGCATGTCCGAGGCGCCACGCGCGCGTGTAGCCCGCCGAACGGCAACAAAACGCTCAATGCCATCCGACGCCCGCCATTGCCGCGCTTGCGCGTCCGTGGAACAATGCAAAACGCGCCCGCACGATCCTGCCGTGGGCCTACTGGCCCACTAAGCCACTGAAATCGCGCAACACTACTGCCCGCGCGACAACGTTGACGACGGGCAATGGATTTCCGCGGCGCGGGTCCTGCTGGCCCGACAAGTGCGCGCAGCGCAGTGCCCCAGAGGTCGCGAAGCTCCTGGCCACCCAGCTCAGCCATGCGCCTCTCTCCAGCGATGGGGGCGGTCGACGCGAGATGGGCCTTCTGCTCCACCGCGGGCGCGAGGCTGTCCTCGAAGGTGTTGCTTCGGGCGGGCGGGTTGTGCGCGGCGCCGCAACGTTCGGCGGCGCCGCCGCTGGCCTTGCTGAATGAATGCAGCCGCCCCTTTGGCGAAATCACAAACCCGCGCGCCTCTCCCGCGCCCCCGCTTCGGTGCCGAAACGCGCGCCCGCCTCTTCGCAATTCTGGTCAGCGCGGCCCCCCACGTGCGACCATGGAGCCCCGCGCCCGTTCGCGAGCGCCGTGCGGGCGGGCTCTGGGCGGTGACTGAGCCGTCGTCGCATGCCCCGTGCCCACCGCGAAGCCGAATGTGACCGCAACGAACATGCGATTGAAAAGGAACGCAGATTTCGGGCCGCCGCTTGCACTGGGAATAAGGGCGGGCAGGGGATATGGAAGGGGACCGCGTGACTTCCCAGACACGCGCGCCGCGCCGCGCGCGGCCAATTTCGGCGTCTTCGACGCGCCCGTCGCGACGCGGCGTTGGCGACGCGCCGCGGAGCAGAGTCGTGGGCCCCTTTGTCACCGTGGCAGTTTGCTCCTGGCCGCCAATCGCCAACTGGGGTGCCGCGGCGTCGATGGCCCTGCGGAGGGGCACCAGTCGGCCCCATGCCCAGCGGCACCAACAGGCACCCCCTCCACCGCCTCGTAATTCGAGAGGCGCGGGTCTGACTGACTGCCAAACGCCAAACTCAAGGAACGACGCGTTCATGCCGACGCATACGTTCCGCACACAAACAAAAAACAACGCGACGTAACACTACTTGCACGACCCCAATGCCACGCGGGCGAATCACAGCCGCGCGCTTGCGGAAACACCCAACAACCCGCAGCCTCAACATCTTCAGGCCATCACCGCTACGCTGGCGCACGTCGAACTTCCAGAATAGCTTCGCGTTGCAGTTGTTTCTCTGCCGCCCACCACGCATGCGTGATCCAATCCGCCTGCGTGAGCGCGGGCATGTTGCGCGCTGTAGATGCAACGGAACATGTGTGTCGGGCCAACGAGCCATCCCTCCCTGCCGCTTGCAGTTCGCCGTGGCGCGTTTGGTACAGTGTTCCTAAAGTGTTTCTCGCTTGAACCGCCTGAACCATTGAACAACCACTGCTTTTCCATATATTTCAGTCGTGGGATCCGTTGACGGCGCGTTTGCGCGTGTCGACAGAGCGTCGAAGTCAAGCGAAAACGATCGAAACACATAGGTTTTTAGCTAGTCAGACGGTTCAAACGGGAAGCCGCTAGGGAAAACGACACCCGATAGCGACGATAGGTGCGAGTGGGGCGGCGCCGCCGCCATGTCGGGCACGCGTTGTCGGGCACGCCGACGCAAGGAACGCCCCAACAGCATAGTGATGGATCACAGCGTTGGCCCTCGGGCAGGATGCATGGCCAAGAAGCAAACCAACAACATAGTAAGGGATGTGTTTGCTTACACCCCCCCCCCCCCTCCCGCCCCCCTCAACGGCGCCCTCATCTCCAACTCAGCCGTTGCTCCCGCTAACCCTCTGCGTTCCCCAATGCGCAACGGCGCCCGACGCGCGCAGCGCCCGCCGCCGCGTTCTGGCGAGTTCGGCAACCAAGCCGCCGCGACCACCAAACTATTGACACCGCAGCCGTGTTCCAATGAGTCCTGCGCGCAGCTCGCTGTCGGCGCCCAGCATCAATTCGAAGCGCGCCCAGTCGCTCCTCCCTCGTCTTCCCCCTCCGCACAACCTTCTCTCTCACCTTTCTCACCCCCCCCCCCCTGCCCCCTGCGCCCCCCGCCCCCCTTCGCCGCGCATAGCGCAGCCGCCGCCGTCGCCCGCCTGCGCCGCGTGCGAAACGCCTTCGCCCTCCTCCTTTCACAGCGCCCACGGTCACGGCGACCCCTCCACCGCGACCCCTCGCACCACTCTCGGGCCCGCCCACGGGCCCCCGCCACTGCGCTTGCGCGCGCCGCGCGAAGGAAAATTGCCGCGAAGTGGGGGGCTGCCCTTTCGTCGAACCCCCCCCCCCCCTGCCGTTTGCCATCCGAATCGGACGGTGCGCCGACCTATAACCTTTGGGCTACTGTTTACAACACCCTTCAAAACAAACAAGTCGGCGCCACTCGTTTTCCCCAGGGGTGAATGGGGGGTGACTTAGCGAAATTTCGGGCATCGGAACTGATATGGTGATGTGTCGCATGCAGTGTTGCCTTAGTTGTGCCCTAGTTTTGGGTTATTTTTGACTTAGTTTTGACCTTGTTTTGACCGTGTTGTGTCATGTTCCGAAACAAGCGAACCTAGTTTTGACACACTTTTCAGTTAGTTTTCGCAGGGTGCGTAACTGGTTATGTAGCTTTGTCGCCAGCCCGTCGATGGTAGTTTCGTCATAGCCCGTGCATGCTTCCAACGTTCGAGCGTGCTGGTGATACGTTTCAAAGGTGTTTGCGTGCGCGCGACATGTCGAAAAGTTACCCTACGTGCCTACGTCGTGCTGCGGGTGTGTCGCCGACCTACTTTGCGCGCGTACCGCCGACGTACGCGACCTTTTTTTTTGCTAGAAGTCGCGAGCAGAGATTTCGAAAAAAATAAGTCTGTGCGCCATGGTGTGCGTGGTGCTGGTTTTGGAGATAGGTCTGGTGCTGCACGTTTGTCACACATACGTCGGACGACATGCCGCGTCGCCCGAGGCCGTCCTTCGGTTCTCTGCGTACCTGATATCACCGCCAGCGCCCGTTGTCCTCAGCCGCGCCGATCTCGCCCTTCCTCCACCAGGCGGTTGTCCTCTCGGCCGTGCGGACATTGCGCCGAGGCAGCCGCCTTCGCGCGCTCGGGCGCCTCTTGGCAGCTGCCTGGCAAACGCAAGACTGGAACGCCAACTGCAGGCGACGACGCGCGCGTGCGTGCGCCGACAACTCCGACTGCTGGGGCACTGTGGGAGGCGTTCCGCGGCCCTCGCAAGCCAGAACAAAGCGCCGACATGCAGCGGTGGGCAACAGGAGAGGTGGTACGGCACACGACATTGTCACTCAGCCACCATGGTTTTGTTGCTTGAGGTGCAGCTGTGGCACTGTCGCCGACATGACCCGAGCGGGTCGCGCGCGCTGGGGCACGGCGCGGCGTGGCGGGCGGCGCAAGCCATGCGCGTCGACGATGCGGGGTCGGCGGCGACGGCGATTTCAACTGGCGCGCGGGGCCAAACATATAGTGCAGCCGCTGCCGCCGTTGACCGCCAATGGCCGCGGCGGCGGCGGCGCGCGCGGTTTTGCTCAGCGCCGCAGGGCGCGCTGCCGCAGGCCAGCCGCCGCGCGCGCCTTATCGCAGCGCGGCGGCTCGCCAGCGCCTCCAAGGGGCGCCGCCCGACGGAGGTGCAAGAAGGAAGCGCGCACCTGCGGTCGGGGATTGCGAAGCAGCACGACGAGCGCGCATCATGCTACAAGCCGAGCAGGCAATGCGATCAGGAAGCGCGCGGGCGAACAGCGCGGGCGACGTCGAGGCGCCAAGTCCTTGTCACTTGCGCGGCTGCGCCGTCCGCGCCTGGCCGAGCCGCGCAGCCAACGCACCAGCGGCCTTGCGATGCAAGCTCGCCGCGGGGAGGCGCAAGCTGTCCCGCGCGCAGCCAGCGCGCCCCCGCAAGCGCCCAATGACTAATGCGCCGCGGCAACGCGCGAGTCACGGCGCCGCGGCGACGCCTGCTGGCCCGCGACGCCACGCTGACATCGCATGGGCTTCCGACGCATAGCAGCGCCCACCTCGCCGCCGCCCCCGCCCTTCTCCAAGCCGCAAGCCCCCGCCCGCCCACCCCTTCCCCCCCGGCGGCGACGGCCGCCGTCGCAGCCGCGCTTGCGCGCGACGCGCGCTTAGAGAAGCGACGCTGACGCAAACCTCCCAAGGAACGAAATACATCACCCCAACGCTGGGTTAACGAACAACTGGCTGGAGGAACGGGCCGAAGAAGACGAAGTCGCTCTGCGCGCAAATCGGCGAGCGCTGAAACTGCGGTGCCCTTGGCGCCGCGGCCGTTGGCATTCTTCCCGCGCGGGCCCCGAAGTAGCGTCGCAGGTCTGATCGTTGCAGCCGCCGTGGGATACCGCGGAACAAGACGCAAGTGATGAAACCCTGTGCCTGCGCCGAGCCGCCATCGCCAGCGCGGCCGCCGCCGCGCGCGGCGCGCGCTGCGACTGCGCCGCCGCCGCCGATGGCGTCTGCGGGAAACGGTTTGGCCAGCGCGCGGGCGGCGGACGGCCCGCGCCCGCCCCCCCCCCGCTGTCGCGCTTGCCGCACCGCGAACGAAACGCTGCTAAAGACCCCGCGGCATAGCCATCTGCCTGATCGGTGGCAGCAAATGTAGCTATCACCGCCGCCTGGCCGACTCAACGTGGCATTGTTGCGCGCCCAATGCGCAATTTCGGGCCAACTCCCGCCGACGCGCACGCGGCGCGGGCGATGCGCGCGTCGGATGCCAAGCTGACGTCGCGCCCCACGAGCGTGCGACGCATGGCCTTGCATGGCGAATGCCAGCCGCCACGTCGGAGTCGACGCGGCAGCGGCAACACATCACCGAAGAATGGCACCAACCATGCACGCCAATGCCAGCGCGCGAAACACGCGTCGGCAAGCGTCAGTGCTGCTGGCCATTGCGCCTCCCATGTGCCGCGGGTGCGATAAATGCCAAACTGTGCGCAGTCCGCTCGAAGGCAGGGGCGTCAGCGTTTGGCTTCAGATCGTCCATGTCCGATCGGCTTGCAGAAATATGAGGCCACTTGGCGGCGAGGCCGATGATGCCGCAAACCACCTTGCCAATTCGGACCGCGTGCCCACATCGGCCAGCGCGGGTGCCGTGCGGTTAGCCGAAACAGCGCCAGGCGCGCATCCCCCAAGTGCAGATTCCCCGCTGGTGCAAGGCGCTGCAGGCGGTGCAGCATAATATGCGCGTGCAGCCAGCACCCTGCTTCAGCGTAGCAACAGCTGCGCTGGGTAAGCTCGCCGCCGCGGAATGTGCACGGGGACGGCGTGGCGCTATGCATTGGGGATGGCGCGCCCAATCGGGCTGCGCATTTGTTGTACAAGGGGTTGCGCTGAACGGCCGCGCCATGCGTTTGCGCGGCATCGGGGCAACGCGCGCAAACCACGGCCCAGCACCAAACGCATGGCGCGGGCGCCAACATATCAACGCGCGCAAGACATGACTGGCCCCGCGGCGAGAGGGCGGCGGGCGAAGAGAAGGAACGACAACGCCGTCGCCGCCGCCGCCATGCACTGACTACCAATGCTACGCATACGACCAGCCCGCATCGCATTCAAACGGCACTGCAGCAGCAACGCGCCTCTGCCGCCGCCGCGCGGAACGAACCGCCCGACGGGGGGGGGCGGGAGGGGAGATGAGGGCTCGGCGGGGCGCGGGCCCGACGCAATGCAAGAACAACCTGGCCCACGAAATGGCATTGGGCGGGCCAGTCCACCATGGACATGCCCAAGGCCCCCACAACAAAGACGCCGCCGACCGTCGTCGTCATCGCCGCTGTCGCCGTCGTCGCCGCCGTCGTGCTTCCAATCGGCGTCGGCATGGCCAGCCGTCGGCCACCGCCGTCTTCGTCATCGCCGTCAGGGCCGTCGCCCTCGCCGTTGGTGCCATCGCGGGCGGCGCCGTCGTCAGATGGCGGTGGCAGTCGTTTTCGTCGCGGCCGACGGGTCCCCAATTGCCCCCGCGATCGGCGCGTTCATTGCCGATGCAAGCTAGCGCGGTGGCATCGCCGCTTGCAAAGGAGGAAGAGGGGGAGGAGGAGGAGGGGGAGGGGGAGGAGGAGGAGGAGGCGGAGGAGGAGGAGGAGGGGGGGAAGGAGGAGGAGGAGGAAGAGAAGGAGAAGGAGGAGGAGGCGGGGGAGGAGGAAGGAGGAGGACGAGGAGGAGGAGGAGGAGGAGGAGAGAAAGGAGAGGGAGGAAAGGGAGGGAGGAGGAGGAGGAAGAGGGTGAGGAGGAAACGGCGGGGGAGGAGGGGGATGATGATGACGATGATGAGGAGGAGGAGGAGGAGGAGGAGGAGGAGGAGGAGGAGGAGGCGGAACAGGAGGAGGACGAGGACGAGGAGGATGAGGAGGGGGAGGAGGAGGCGGAAGAGGAGGAGGAGAGGAGGAGGGGGAGGGGGGAGGAGGAGGAGGAGGAGGAGGAGGTGGAGGAGGAGGAGGAGGAGGAGGAGGAGGAGGAGGGGGGGAAGAGGAGGAGAGGGAGAGGGAGAGGGAGGAGGAAGATGAGGAGGAGGAGGGAGAAGACGAGGAGGAGGATGAGGAGGAGGGCTAGTGGTTCATCAGTGCTCGATCTTACAAGCCAACGGGTTGACATGCGCTAGTTGACCTACGGAGAGTGGTGTACGTGATGCTACGGATGGTAGCGCGCATTCAACAATACCATGCACAATTGTTACATGATACATGTTATGCTTATCACGTGGTGCACGCAATGAGTAGTGCGTGCGTGGGCTGATTCACGGTGTACAATACAATACACACTACATTACACATGGAGCTACGTGTTTTACGTTTGTGTACAGCGTGCGCACTGTATACACCATGGCTATACGGTGATGTATGCCAGCACGTCGCTTATCACCCCAAACCTCCTTATCAGCCCACTGGTTCAGGTACAGAGTGCATCTATACCACGACTGGATCGAGCTGACATCACCGACAATCAATCCAAGCACTGACTATCAAAGGGGGGCTCAAACAGAACTGGCGACATCGTGATCAGATGACGAGTTGTGGTCATTGCAACGACGAACGGTTAGCATTAGCAGCTCATTGCGCAGCACTGGCACTGCGTGAAACTGAACAGGGCACCGCCACAGCACCCCAAACTGGGCGAGTGACGATGCCATACAGTGGGCGCAAGCTCAACGCAAGAACTGTGCCAAATCTTCACCCTCACTGTCCTCACCTGCTGTCTTCGCCCTCTCGGAGGCCAGCAGCTCAGGTCCACCAGGGAGCGTTGCCACGCGGCGCCTGGCGGCCTCCCGTGCCTCACGAGTGAGGGCATACAACGCCATCTGGTCTGTGTGGTCGGCCTTGCACTCGAACATACCACCGTTCGCGAGCCAAGCTGCGAGAAACCCAACTGGCCGACCACCTCTCCAAGTCCCGTCTTTTCTCATCGTTCCGACCGACGTCCTGGTCAAAGTGCATTTGGATCCTCCCCTGTGCGATGGGCAATTGCAGTACGCCTGGAAACGATTTGACCGATACACGCTGATTGTACCACCAGGCAAGTGGACAGTAGAAAGAGCAGCGCCCACTTCACCACGAACGATTGGGGCTGGCGGTGGAGGCAGCGGCGGGTCTGGGCGATCACCACTACTCCCTGCAGCGCCCCCGTGACCCCCTTCCTCATCCCCTGGCGGCAGGCGGGCTGGGGCTGGAGGGAGGTGTTGCGCTGGATCTGGCTCTCCAAAGAGTTCAGCATCCATCGCATCAGCGCCATCGTCTGAAACGCCAGCAAGGTTGGCGCCTCCAGCGGGCGGGTCGGCGACCCTCATCTCCTCTGCCGCTGCATCCAGAAGGGCATCCATTTCCTCAAAGTCAATGTCCAGGTATCCAGGGTCCTCCTCCTCATCCTCCTCGCCCTCCTTATCGCCCTCGCCCTCGTCCTTGGCGCCGTCATCCTCCTCACCCTCGTCCGCCTCACTCTCGCCACCTCCATCCTCGTCGTCGTCCGCACGGCCATCCTCGATGGGAAGATGGCCAGGCGGACGCCCATCTTTCTTGGGCGCACCTCCCTTTGCCTTGCCCCCACCTCTAGGCGCCCTCTGGACTGGCCACACGCGCACTGGGCCTGGCTCGAGTGACCGCGCCCTCTTCACGATCACAGTGTCTGGGGTGAGCTTGGCAACGGGGGCATCGCCACCGATGATTTCAAACCACTCTATCATCCATGAACGCTGCGTTCCGAGAACCTCCACGGCCTGGTATTCAGTAAGAAATGTCCCAACTGCCTTCAGGGAACATGCCAAACACGCGGCGTGACATGCGGGCTCTACAACGCACACGCACACACACACACACACACACACACACACACACACATACGCACGGTCACCCTCAGAGAGCCTCAGGATACAACATCTATCACAACCCAGGGACATACACAGACAATGGGCCCGCACGCACAACATACACGACACGCGCCCGCGCAACCTGGAGCCTGATAGCATCGGGGTACTCGTGGATAGTCTGGTCAGCCGCCCTCTCCACTAGAGAATACGTCGGCCGTATGGGGCTCAAGTACTGTAGAGACACGTGCATCCAAATCTCGTTCTGGACGGGACCGAGGTCAGACTCGATCGCAACAGGCTCCCCAGAAGAAGGATCTACTTCGATGAACTGGCCAACGATGAAACCGTCTACGAGCAGAGTGCGCATCTCAGACCTCATCGGACAGCAACGCTTGAGACTCCGCAAGATACTATTTCTGAATCTGTACCGAACTTTACCCTGGCCAGTGCAAATGCAGAAACCAGCTCTCATGCACTTAGTGACGAGGGGCTGCTGGGAGCTGATGGGGGCGCACTCGGAGGCCATGATAGTTTTGTGACGCTCAGCCCACTGGTTACCAAGAGCTGCAGATACATTCGACTTACCATTGCGCTCAGCCCAAGACACCGCTGCTTTGGCCCACTCGAGGGACGGTGGCTCCAGGATAAAAGCGCTGCTCTTCTCAGACGGCATCGGGGTAACCTTGTGCTCCGAAAGAAAAGGGAACTGGGCAAGGAGGTCCTTAACGCTAGTGGCACCAACACCAGCGTCGAACTTATCCAAGTCTGAATCGATGTCAACCTGCCGATGCCGATATGCAGAGCGTTTCACGTTGCTGACCTCCCTGGCGACGCGGAGCGCCTCTGGCAGTGAAAGGACGGCCCCGCTTCTATCCATCAACGCGTCGCTGGCACGCTCTGGGTTCGACTGGAGGCTGAACGCGCGAGCTTGAGTCGAAGCTTTGTCTCTGTGTCTCTGGGCCTGCTTGGACGAGATCCCGAAAGCCGAGTGGCCTGGAGCGTAAACAGCCGCCTTCGATGCACGAGTAGCTTCACGTCCTCTCTCAACTAACTCCTCCCACTCCTGGCCTCCAGCTGCCTTCACTGCCTGGTAGGCCTGGGCAAGCGCTGCAAAATCAGCTTTGCCTGCCTGTCCGCTGGCGCGCTTGTGCACGAAGGCCCTCCAAGCCCCGCCAGAGTTCTGCCTGGCACTCTCGCCGTCCGGCCCCGTCGTCTCAGTAGCCTCCCCTCCCCGCCGCCCTCCAGAGCTCCAGCAACGCAAACGCCAGCTTACAGCACGACACGTACAAACAACTGCACATGTTGGACGCCATTGGCATTGATGAGGGCAGTGGCAGGCCTCCCGACTGACCCCGCATCCCCAACCCCGAGGGGGGCAGATAGGGCGGCGACTGCAGACGAGGGCTGAGGGTGACTGAGAGGGGCCGAGGGTGGAGGGCCGATGGGTGGGGGGCGAGGGCGGTCAAGGAGTAAAGGCGGGGGCCGAAGGGTTGCCGAAGGGGGCTGAGGGGGGCGACTGGGGGCTGAGGGTTAGCAAGGGTACCACCAATCTCCTGAGCCCACCCTCGTCGACTGCCAATCTCATTCAGCCAACCGCCGACCTTGGCATGTGAAATGGCCCCTACGATGTCACCCTGTTCACGCGTCACGTCCGAAGACGCGCGGCCACGCCGCACTCTCGATCCCGAAGGGGGGTGTTACAACGAGGCCAGGGGACGCGCAGAGATGTCGCTGCAAAACGTGCTACGCCATGCTGTCACGCACCGCACTGCATACAGATACTGCGCCCGTGCAACCTCCCTCCTCCTACGCACTCTACAACATGTCACCATCACTACCCCCCTCCCGTGCAATCCTCCTCAATGTTCTCATACATGGAATCCTCGTCCTTCGTCCCGTGCATGTACATCCTGCTCCGTCGTGCCGTCCGACACTGCTGGAAGAACCAATCTGCCGAAGTATCTATGATGTTCATGCAATGCGCATGCACTGATCGAGCGACGAGGTTGCGACGGATTGCAGCGTGCCGAGCTTCGACCCCAGCCATGTCTAGGTGACATACAACGGCAAGCAACGACAATTTACTCAACAATTCATCGCCTACAAGATCGGGATGGTGTCGACAGAGGTCTTGCCCCCAGGGGCCCTTCATACAATCGGGCCATTCCCAAAACTCTTTCGCAAGACCAGGATCACGTAACAACCTGAACACCTGCAAGTGGAACATATTGTGGGGCTGCACCTGAAGCTGGTAAACCAACGCGCCCTGCCGAGAAATCAACCTGAAAACGAGGGCATTGAAACCGACTGTGAGAGACTTCCTCGGGAACGAACTCCAATGGAAAGGCGTCTTCCACACCTCAGCCAGAGCATCAAAAAAACGCTGCTCGAACACGCCCTCGGCCGCCAACAATGCACGGTAATCACGGGTACAGTGCGGGGCCTCGCCGAACTCTGCAATCGCGCGGGCAACTTTGGATCTCTGCTCGAATTCCCACTCCACGCTTGAAAGCTGCAGCTGGGAAGTCATCAACACAACCAAGGGCTGCAACACGGACCTCAAAAGCATCATTTCTGAGAGGGGCTGCGACTTCAACCACTGCACGGTCGCCCGCCGTGCTTTAGAATTGGTGTCTGCCTTGCTGCTCGCAGGGGCGTTCGCCACCGCGACGGCGAGGCCCCCGCCGCCGTCGGCGATGGGCAGGGCAACCGCGCCTTCCTGCTGACCCCTGGCCTCGCCCTCCTCTGCCTCCTCCTCTGCTGCTGCGCCCTCCTCCTCCTCCTCCTCCTCCTCTGCCGCCGCCGCTGACGTCGACGCAACGATGGCGGCGACGTCGCGCTCCAGCTGGTCCTCCTTTCGAGGCCCGAGGGATAACACGCGTGAGAACACAGGGTAAACTGCTGACGCCAGTCCGTGGATGGCCTCGAGCTTGCCCCAGAAATCCAGCGCCAGTTCTGCGCCAGTCCAGCGGTGTCGCGGCCAAATGTGCGGGCGACGGCTGAGCAGCACGTAACACAGGCCATGCTGGATAATCGAAGACACCAAGTCCTTGTCGATCGCCACGGAGGCACCGCGGGGCACGAAATACTCGACCCGATCGGTTTTCCTCCAGTCCCCTTTGGGCAAGCACATCGCCAGCGCCTTCTTGACCTGCATGTCAGGGCCAGTGTTGAAAAACAAATCTATCATTGCCCCCCTGAACTGCTTTGCGTCGCGTGGCAACTCTGCGTGTATCGGGCGAAGCCGATGGCGAATCACGGATCGTAAACACTTCCTGAACAAGTTCATCACGGCGCTCAGTTGTAGTGATAACGATGCTTGAATTAAGTTCGTGACAGTGCTCCCCATCAGCTCAGAATACGTCTTCGTGTGGCATGTGGCTGTAATGTGGATGCCGCAGGGGTAGTGGAGAGTGGACCACGCATCGCCTCGGTCGACAGAAACGCTTTTCTCGAGCAGGATGTTGCTGGCAGCTTGGTCGCTGCAAACAGCGCGGCATCTGTGGCCGAACTGCTGGGAAGAAGGTGAGACCGCACAGTTCCTCAGAACCGCTCTCTTGATACACACCGCTGCCGTGCTCTCCATGGCTTGCAAAGGGCATGTTGTCGTGAGGAACAAGAAAACGGGCTTCCCTTGCACGCGCACATACATTGCGCAGCTCTGGGCCGTCTGCAACAGCTTTGTAACCATGGCGGAGTTCTTCTCGCAGGCAGTCAGGGCCATGATCATCCTCAGTACACCCTCGCTGACAGAAGCCAGCTCAAGAGAATCGTGGTCGGCCTTGTTCTGTGCAGCGTTGTCGCCTTTGATCGTGACTCGCATGGGCGTTTCGTCGTATCTCTCCACGTCTACGTACATGACACAGCCCTGTTGGCCGCACGTGTTAACGATGTTCAATTCCAATTGCGACCTGTGGAACCTTTGAAACAAAAACGTGGCCTCTGCCAGTCGGTGCAAGTACTTCTGAACGTTCTGCCTGGGAATGCCCATGTGTTCCTCCAGCGAGCTGAAAGTGTGAACTCCTACACGGGGTCGCCCCATCCACATGGCGGCAACCTGCTGCACCTCATCATCCAACAACGCACCAAGTTCAGTAGCATACGAGTGCGCTGCCACGAGGGGCGGCGTCAACACGCATGGCGGGCAGAAGCCAAATGATGACACTGATAATGATGGAGCCGAACTCGGTACCATGAGTTTGTGCTGCAGGGGCCGAGGCCGCTTCTGACTGTGCGTGGCAGGTGGTTCAGGCTCCACTGGGCCAGGGTGTGGTGCTGCACCCATCTTCGGGCGGCCTCGCTTCCGCTTCACCCTCTGTGGCTGTTGGAGGTCGAACCAGCTGGGCGCGACAAGCAGGGGGTCGCCCTCGCCGACCGCCGCCTCCTGCTCCTGCTGCTGCGCCTCCTCTCCTCCCGCCTCCTCTGCCCCAGCCCTGGCAGCAGCGAGAGCACCCCACCCCTCGCCATCGCCAGGCGCTGGAGGCTCTCCCTCGGCCACGCGGGCCGCGAACTCGCCCCACATGGGGCGAACCTGTGCGCGGCGGAGCCGCCCTGCGCACGGGCTCGAGAAAAACTAAAGGAGGAGGGGGAGGAGGAGGAGCAGGGTAGAACTAAAACGTGAAAACGGTGGATGGACCGCACGTGGGATCACGGAGGAGGTACGGGAGAGGGAAGGGGACAGGCAAAGAGGAAGTTAGGAGTGGCAAGGTGTTGAGGGGCGAAGGGAAGTCGGAAGAGACGAGGGCAAGGAGGAGGCAAGGCGAGGGACACGAGATCGACACGGACGAGGGACGAGGACAAGGAGGGACGAGGGACGAGCGACAGAGGGAGAAGGAGGGGTCGAGGAGGAGCGGGGCCGAAAGGGTCGAGGACAAAGAGGGCAAAGTGGAAGCGAGAGGCGAAGAGGGCAAAGAGGGCAACGGAGGAGGGGGAGTCCGAGAGGGACGATGGGCGGAGGAGGCAAAGAGAAGTCGAGGGCGACAGAGGATGAAGGCAAAAAACGAGGGGACGTCCCCTCCCGCTCCAACGTTCAGAACGTCGCTGGACAAACAATCCAAGGAGGAAGAGGTGGAGGTGGCAAGGAGGAGGAGGAGGAGGAGAAGGGGCGCTGGCCTCAAAAACGAACGCCGAGGCCAAGGAGGAGGAGGAGGAGGGGGAGGTGGAGGTGGACGAACTCTCCACCACCTCCGCATCCACATCCTCCTCCTTCTCCTCCCTTTCTCCTCCCCCTGCCCTTCCCCTCCTTCCCCTCCCCCTCTTCCTCCTCCCCCCGAGTCGCCTGCCAAGCACTGCCGTTCCTTATCATATTCCTCCTCCTGCTCGTCCTCCCCCCTGTCCTGATCCTGCTGCTGATGCTCCTCCTTTCCCTCCTCCTCCTCATCCTCCTCCCTCTTGTTTGTCGCTGCATTATTATCTTCTCGCCGAACACCTATCTCGTAGGTGCGACACCTTCCGTGCGCGCGAACACCTATCTCATAGGCACATACACGCATCGAACGTATCACCTTCCGTGTGCGTGAGCACCTATCTCATAGGCGCGGACACCTTCCGTGGGGACCTAAATTCCAGAAAACCTCGAAACCTATTAGCAAGCTACTTTTGAGTGTCTTTGAATATTCTGCAAGATCCTAGGTTCTCGCAGGGAAGCTACGTCATAAATCTTGACAAATAGTGCGACACCCAATATTGCGGCCTGTTGGGGGCTCCCGCTGCATCTCATGGACCGCCCCCCGCGGCGGCCTTACCAAGGTGGACGTCTGCGGTCTGGGCGGGGGCTTCACCGCCAGCATGCTCGACATTGAGCGGGCGAAACGCGCCGGCGCCCTTCGCGCGGCCAGCGAGATCCTGCGGGCCACCACCTTTGGAGGCACATGCACAATTAGAAATAAAGCGTTCGACTGGGCCCCCGCCCGAGAATAGCTGCAACAGCACCTCGCACAAAACTTCAGCCGCAGCAGGGGCGTCTTTCCACGCGGGGTAGGGAAGCCGATCGGGGCCAGACAGGAGAGGGGGCCCGCCCGACCTCCACGGCCCTCGCAAAGTACCAAGGGGAGTGGGGGGTGGCCCAAAGCGGGGAATGGCGGAGAGTTTCAGCATCCAGATATGCAATCCGAAAATGGCCTGCTCAGACATGGTCCGCGACACCAAGACTTGGCTCCCAGCGCTGCAGAATGGCCGCGGCCATGGCCGCCAGCACGCGGAGAGCCCGCCCGCGAACAGGCCGCGCGCTCAACGCCGCTGAGGACGAGCCGACGCCTCGCGGGGGTCCACGCCAACGCCTGCCGAGTGGAAGTATTTATTATGCAGCCTCGCGCGCGCAGGTGCGCCCGCTGGAGAGAGCCGTCTCCCCGGGGCAACGCGAGGCCGCCGACCGGCAGCTCGAGCAGCCAGCTGGGCGGGCGAGCCCCTCGGAGCGACGCCGGCACGCCGTCGCGGTAAAGCCGCGGCGCCGGCTAGGATGGAGAACGCGCGCGACGCCTCCATGGACGGAGCCAAGACAGCGCTGGGCAAGGTCGGGTGGGCCCTGAAGGCGACGGTCAAGGCGCCGGCCCTGCCGCCATGCCGCGCGAGCGATCGCCTCGAGGGTCGCGCACTTGAGCGCGGCCCCCCCTGAAACAGCAGGCGGCAGGATACCTCGTTGAAATTCGCCGCGGGCGCGGCTGGCCGCCACGGCCATGAGTTCCTGCGCGCGGGCCCACTTCTCGCCGGCGCCGAGCGCGCCTAACTTGGCGGCGTCGACGCAGGACTGGAGAATGAAACGGCCGTGCTGCTGCATCAAGATGAAATTGAAGATGGAGCGCGCGTCGCCAGAGGAGGCTTCTTGGGCGCCGGCCTGAGAACGAGGCGCGTGGCCCGAGAGCGCCCAATCCGATGGCCTTGGAGCCCCTTGGATGACATCCACTGCAGCGTCGCAGTCCGCCCGTCACTGCCGAGGAAAAAACGACTGCTGCACGGCATCGCCCGCATTGAAATCGCCAGCACACAGCGCCAGCCGATCGAGTCCATCTTTCTGAGCCCATGCTTGGTTCTGGCCCCACCTTGCACGAATGGGAAACCGCCGAGCTTCAAGAGGGACGTCATACTCGCGGGCGCCCAGGAAGCGCACCTCTTTGCCAGTCGCGGGGCTTCGAACAGACAAGTGGCCGACCTGCCTGGAACAAGGGCGCCACGGCGAAGGATGATTCTCTGGGCGAAGGGGATCAGCCCCCAAGAGTCGCTGGAGCGCAATAGGAGGACGATAGCAACTCCACCCGGGTGGAGGCCGCCACGTAGTCCATGCCGGGCTGGACAACCCTTTCAGGCGACCATGCCAGACGGCAGGTTAATCAACACCCTGTGAGACCACCTCAACGGTTGGGATTGTGTCAGCTTTGGTGAGCCCACGGTACCGATTGCACCTCCGTTGCAGTCCAGTGTAGATTCGCTGAAGGATGTTGAGGGGTCGCTTGCTTTGGGTCTCTATGCGAACTGTGTTGGGACTCTTGTCAGGGTTGATGTACAAGGCGTCCTGGGCCCCACTGACGCCGGTGGCGGAGAAGCGGCGCCATGTCACATCTGGAAGCTGGCGATGCTCAGCGAACCGCACAGCACGTGCGGCACCAGGGGCACCACCATGCAAGAGAAGGAAGACAGCCTTGCCAGGAGACTGTCCGTGTGGCGACCAATGTGAATCGTGGATACCTGTGTCTGAAAGCCACGCCGAGATGCCTTGCTTGACCTCCGCCCCCGCGGCGGGCTGCGCACAGCCGATCCTGAACATGCTCGGGGCGGGGGGCCGTTCGCACTGGACGAGCTTGGCCAAGTCCATCACTCTTGCACCGGCACCCTGCGCTTTAGCAAGACAGCACTGCACTTCGGCCAGTTCGTGCTTGAAATTGTCCTTGGCAATGTTCGGGCCAATCAGTCCTCATTGAATTGCCTCCGATGTCATACGTTGGTCAAGTCTACGACTCGTTGGCGCCAGTAATCCGATGACGATTTTGTATGTTGTGATGCGCGTTATGCATGATGCCGTTGATCTCTTTACACGTGTTCTCCATCGGGGCAGCGAAGGCCTGCCGCACAGCTTGCTCGAAGTTGCCACAAAAAGCGGGGGGGGGCTTCCTCGGCCACAGGAATTCGACGTCCAGCGCGCTCAGCACCGCCTCCACTACGATGTGCGGAAGCAGCCGGAGGACGCCGTCCATGAACCAGGGAATCACGGTCACCTTGAAGAGGGTCGGCAATGCCATTTTGGCCGTGAGATTTGGGCCCATCGCGAGCTTGATCAATTCCGTCATCAGGGAAGGCGGCCATGACCTCGAAGCTCTGCTGGATGCGGTCGACCTCAGCTGGAGAAAGGCCTGCCTGAGGAGAGGCAGCGCCAGGGCCACGCCAGCACTAGCACGAGGAATGCCACGATACTGTTGTTCTCTGCGGTCGTCACCACGGCAAGCGGGGGCAGCGTCTGGTGGAAAGTATCGCGAGGAAAAGGCAGAGGATTCCCGACGCCGCTCAAGACGGCGACGTCGGTCGCCCTGGCGGCGACAACGTGCGCGGCGGTCCCTGCCACGCTTGCTGCGAGAGGCGCTGCAGGACGCTCCATCACTTGGCATGAACGACGCGATGTGTGGGTGGTTTCAGGTGTTCTGCTGCACTGAGCTGAGCAGGACTGGGAAACCTCACCGACGATCCACCCAGCACAGTGCATGGTGTAAGAAAATAGAAGGCGTCTAGCCTCGGATCAGAGGTGCCCATTCTCTGCCCGAGGTACATTAGGGTGTTGAGCCAAAATGGCTACGGAGTGTGGGAGACGAGAAATAAAGAAAAGGAGGAGGAAGAAGAAGAGGAGGAAACGGAAAAGGAAGAGGAGGAGGAGGAGGAGGGAGGGAGATGGGGAGGTGAGGGAGGAGGAAGAGGAGGAGAACAGAAGGGAATGGCGGAGGAAGAGAAAGAGAATGGAGCATCAGGGATTGAGGATCGAGGTGGTTGAGCGATTTCTCCACGAAAGGCATCAACTCCTCCAACTCAACCTCCAACTCCTCCCTCCCCCACACACACACACTCGTCCACCCCTCCTCCTCCTCCCCACTCACCCCCCTCCTCCTCCTCCTCCTCCTCCTCCTCCTCCTCCCCCTCCTCCTCCTCCTCCTCCTCCTCCTCCTCCTCCTCCTCCTCCCCTCCTCCTCCTCCTCCTCCTCCTCCTCCTCCTCCTCCTCCCGCCTCCTCCTCCTGCCTCTCCTCCTCCTCCTCCTCCTCCTCCTCCTCCTCCTCCTCCTCCTCCTCCTCCTCCTCCTCCCTCCTCCTCCTCCTCCCTCCTCCTCCTCCTCCTCCTCCTCCTCCTCCTCCCTCCTCCTCCTCCTCCTCCTCCTCCTCCTCCTCCTCCCATCATCATCATCAGCATCATCATCCTCCTTCCTCCTCCTCCTACTCCTCCTTCTCCTCCTCCTCCTCTCCTCCTCCTCCTCCTCCTCCTCCTCCTCCTCCTCCTCAAGCTTCTCCTCCTCATCCCTGATCCTCCTCCTCCTCTCCTCCTCCTCCTCCTCCTCCCTCCTCCTCCTCCTTCGTGCCCTCCTCCTCCTCCGCCTCCTCCTCCTGCCTCTCCTCCTCTTCCTCCTCCTCCTCCTCCTCTCCTCCTCCTCCTCCTCCTCCCTCTCCTCCTCCTCTCCCTCCTCCTCTTCGTTCCCCTCCTCTTCTCCTCATCCTCCTCCTCCTCCTCCTCTCCTCCCCTCCTCCTCCTCCTCCCTCTCCTCCTTTCATCCTCCTCCCCTCCTCCTCCTCCTCCTCCTCCTCCTCCTCCTCCTCTTCCACCTCCTCTTCCTCCTCCTCTTCCTCATCCCCCCTGCCCATCCTTCTCCTCCGCCTCCTCCTCCTCCTCCTCTTCCACCTCCTCTTCCTCCACATGCTCCCCCCTGTCCTCCTCCTCATCCTCCTCCTTCTCCTCCTCTTCCTCCTCCACCTCCTCCTGCTCCTCATCCTCATCTTCATCATCAGCACCATCATCATCAGCAACATCGTCACCGTCACGATCAGTATCATCACCGCCAGCAGCAGCTGCGTCGTCATCATCGTCGTACTCATCCGAAGCCGAATCATCATCAGCAGCATCATCTTAATCACAATCAGCATCAGCGGCCGCATCCTCATCATCGTCATCATCAGCAGCAGCAGTAGCATCGGCATCAGCATCCTCATCCTCATAACCATCGTCACCATCATCGGGAACATCAGAACCATCATCAGCATTATAATCATCATCGCCATCACCCTCATCAGCATCATCATCATCATCATCACCATCACCACCCCGAGCATTGCCACCACAGCCACCAAGAACAACAGCAACAACACCCACGACAATCACACCCCGGGTAGCACCAACAACTGCACCAACAGCAACCGCAGCAATCGCAACAGCAACAGCGAAACCAGAGAGACTAGATCAACGCCCACAAGAACCACGACAACAACCACAAAACAACAACAACAACAACAACAACAATAACAACAACAACAACAACAACAGCAACAACAACAACAACAGCAACAACAACAACAACCACCACCACCACGACACCAACAACCACCACAACAACAGCAGCCAGAGCAACAACAACCATATCAGCGACAGCAATATCAACAAATCGTTAACGCCATCGTCATCTTCACCCGCATCAAGAGTCGCCGCCCGTACCCTGGGGTATAATCATCCCCGATGGCATCATCATCAGCAGCATCAGCATCATCAGCAGCATCGGCATCATCATCATCATCATCATCATCATCATCATCATCATCGTCGTCATCATCATAAGTATCATCATCACCACCACCACCACCAACACCATGAGCATCATCAGCATCATCAGCATCGTCATCATCAGCATCGGCAGCATCGTCAGCATCAGCATCAGCATCACCATCATCATATGTTCGTTTCAGCATCACCATCAGCATCATCATCATCCTCATCATCAGCAGCAGCGGTAGCATCATCATCACAACCTTTATCAGCACCACCATCGTAATCATCAGCATCTGCAGCATCAGCATCATCAGCATCATCATCGTCGTCATCAGCAGCCGCCTCATCATCATCAGCATCATCATCAGCATCAGCGTCAGCAGCAGCATCATCGTCACCACCATCATTATCACTATCACCATCACCATCGCAACAATCACCATCGCCACATATATCACTATCACTGCCACCACCACCATCAGCATCAGCATCATCATCACCAACACCATCATCGTCATCAGCATCATCAGCGCCATCAGCATCAGCATCGTCATCATCACCAACATCGTCATCATCATCGTCATCATCATCAGCAGCAGCACCACCATCATCATCATCATCATCATCGTCGCCATCATCATCATTATCATCATCACCATCATCATCATCATCACCATCACCATCACCATTATCATCATCATCATCATCATCATCATCATCATCATCATCATCATCATCATCATCATCATCATCATCATCATCGGCATCATCATCATCGTCATCGTCCTCGGCATCTTCATCATCATCGTTATCGCCTTCATCATCACCATCATCGTCGCCAAAATCCTCATCCTCACCACCATACCATCATCATGTGCCTCCTTCTCCTCCTGCTCCTCCTCCTCGTCCTCGACATCGCCCTTCTCCTCCGATTCCTCCCCTTCCTCCTCCTCCTCCTCCTCCTCCTCCTCCTCCTCCTCCTCCTCCTCCTCCTCCTCCTCCTTGGCCTCTCTGAAGTCCCCAAGTGCAAAAGAACCTAGAAAAAACTCGATCCGTCCCGACGTCGTGATATTCACAATACATTCCCTATGGAGCTTCCGATCCCTTCCCCAGGTCTATGTTTTCGCCCTAGTTCCCAACCCGCCTGTGGCGGGCACTCGTCTTACATCCGTCGACCCTCGCTTGCTAGGTGTGAGAAGGCGTGCGAGATGATTGACTGTCCCCTCCTCCTTCCCGCCTCCCAGAGGGCGAGGGGGGAGGGGCCTGCGACCTCGTTAGCGCCGACTCTGCGCCACAGACTCACCGATATGTAAGAAACAGCCCCTGGTAGCCTAAGATGGCCTCCAAATATGTCTCAAGTTGAACCAAGATGGCTTCCAGGATGCCTCGTAGAGGCCAGACAGCCTTAAAACGGCTCCAGGTGGTAACGGAGCCTTCCAAGGATGCCCACGAGAGGCCACAATGAGAGAAAAGCTTACATGTGTTTTAATGAGTTTGTATATGTCGCATGTCCAATGCTGCTGGACGTCCGAGGTCTCAAGTCATCCCCAAGATCGCCCAAGCGACCCTCAAGGGATGCCCGAAACGGCCCCTAGACGGTCCCAAATGACCCTGGGAGCACCCCAAGATCGCCCCAAAAGGACCCCCACGGGTGATTTGCCGCGCACAGACGGGGGGGACGCTTTCTCAAGGTCCCTCCACTACTTCAGTCCATGATCCGCCAGAGGGCCCTCAAGGCCTCCAAGGAAGCAGAGGTTTCCAACATGACGCCCAAGACAGCCCCAGGAGGGCACCCACAGAATTCCAAGTGTCTCGCACAGTAACAATCGGATGGCATAAAAGAACTTATCTCCTCTTCTGGGGGTCGGCGAAGTTACGCAAGCCTCTGAGATTCCTTCTCCTCCCGCGCCCTCCCCTCCTCCTCTTCTTCCTCCTCCTCCACCTTCTCCTCCTCCTCCTCGGGCCTTCTCGCGCCTTCTCGCGCATCCTCCTCCTCCTCCTCCTCCTCCTCCTCCTCCTCCTCCTCCTCCACTTCCTCCTCCTCCTCCTCCTCCTCCTCCTCCTCCTCCTCCTCCTCCTCCTCGCTGTTTCCTCTGCCTCTTCATCGCTACCTCCTCGTTCTTTTCCGGGCGCCCCCTCCCTCGCCCTCTCTGCGCAACTGCCGCTACCCTGGTACGTCCCCAAGGGTCCGGCAGAGTTGTGTCTTACGCAGTTCAAAATACCTCCCTTGCCCTCCCTGGGCGCGGCCGGTCGCGCAACCGTCGTCACTTTGCTGCGCCCCTTGGAGGTTCAGCAGAGTAGAGTGGCCTCACTCAGACCAAAGTGTGTCCCTCGCCCTCCCTCGGTGCTGCCAGGCGCGTCACTTTCGCCAGTTTCCCGTGCCCCTTGGGGCCCAGCGGAGGGGCGTCTTACGCGAATCAAAAGATCCCCCCACCCTGCATGAGTGCTGCAGGCGCACATCTGTCGTGACTTTGATGTGCCAGCGGGCGTTCAGCTGGGTGGTGTCTCGCGCAAATCAAGACATCTTCTTTGCCCTCTCTGGGCGCTGCCAGGCGCGCAACTGGCGCTACTTCTCTGCACCCATGGGGGGTCCAGCGGAGTTCATTCGCCCCTAGGGGGGCCTGGTGCTGCAAGGCGCACAACAGTTGCAATGTTCCTGCGTCGCTGTCGATCCAGCGGATCGACGTCTTCCGCAAGAGGAAAGAAGCAATTTCCATCTTCCCTCCTTATGCTGCTGGTCCCTATCCTTGGCCATCGTGTCGCATCGGCCCCACAGAACGCGCATTGCATAGGCATCTACCCCCACGTAGCTTTCACGCAAGATCGCGTGCCCTTTCAAAATGTATAGGCTCGGAGGTGAGGCCAGCAATCGCTCGACGATGATTTGGCGTTTCCGCCGGAGGCGCCGTGGCGCCCTGCCCAAACCCGCGGCCCCCTGAGGCGAAGAAAGGTGTCGCCAGCCATCCAGGGCGCATTCTCGAGGTGGCCACCGCTTCGTAGTACTTCCACCCTCACCCCTATAAGAGCACCGCACTCCCCCGCGTGAGTCCGGGGGCACTGGTGTCTTTTGCAAGCAACGCGCGCCCCTGGCTGCGACCGTTTGGATTGCCGCGACTTGTCGCGTGCAGTTCTCCCGCCTCCTCCTCCTCCCTCCCCATCCTCTGCCTTCTCTTCCTTCTCCTCCTCGCCCTCCCCCTCCTGCCCCTCGCGCTTCTTTTCCACATCCTCGTGGCTCTCACACTCGCCTCGCGACGTCTCCGACCACGCGGCCAACGACAGGGCTAAATCTGGGCTAAAAATGTGCTAAAAATGGGCTTGAAAAGTGGGCTAGAAGAGTGCTTGAAAAGTGGGTTAAAAGTGGGCTTGAAAAGTGAGCTAAAAGTTGGCTAAGAGTGGGCTAGAAGTGGGCTTCAAGTGGGCCACAACAATGCTCCAGCAGGTCTCCGCCGCATCCTCGCCCTGCGAATTCATAACCCGGTCGACGTTTTCATGTGTCCGGTCGCCCGAGAGTTTCTACTCCTTTTCTATTGGTTGTGAAATCTCACCACCACGGCTGCATTCCCGTTCGTCGCTTTCGTATTCCAGGCAGGCCTCCGGGGCGCGCAACTGAAAGACCAGGCACGCGCGGGCTAAGTGGACTAGAAGTGGGCTAAAAGTTGGCTAAAAGTGAATTTAAAGTGGGTAAAAGTGGACCAAAAGTGGGCTACAAGCGGGCTACACATGGGCTGGTAATTGACTAGAAATAGACTCAAGGTGGGCTAAAACTGAGCTAAAGCCTGGCTACAACTAAGCTTAAAGTGCGATGCAGTTCAGCAGTGGGAGACGCAGCGAAATAATCAGGCAGACAAGACATGAGGAAGGAGGGGCAGGGAGGAGGAGGAGGGGGAGGAAGGAGCGACTGGCCAATACCCGCTGAAGAATGACATGCCATACATGGCACTTGCTCCCACGCCCCGACGCGCACAAAGGATAACCGCGCGGGCACCAAAGATGCACCAGGGCGCTGCGCCCTCGCAACGAGAACAACTTTACCTTCGCCACATGGGCCTCAGAAATGCGAAACCATAAACCTGGGAGCGTAAAACCTAAGATCGGCAGGTGGCCAAAGCGGCAAACGGGAATGCGACTTCGGCAGACGGAGATACCTGAACTGCGTCGGGTCTCTAACCTGAGCCTCTACATTCCAAAAACACATTCGTTTTGACTTGGCTCGTTGATACGGTCGTGTGTTGCAGATGGGGGAAGCGTCTCCAGGTAATTTGCTCACAGCCCCGAAACCCGACACGGGCCTCCGGAGGCCTCAAGGTACGGAAAAAGTTGTCGTCGCGATGTCTTCAGTCCGCCAGAGGGCCTGGGGTCATCGCTCCGCACCCCTCAGACGTAACCCCCACGGGCTTCTCCTGAGGTACGTTCTGACCAGGGTTTCGCAGCGGATCCAGCCGTGGTGGCCGAGAGACGGCCAAAAACCTGTGCCGCCGATCACCCTCCCCCCCCCTTCCCTTCTGTAGGCAGTCTGAGGGTGGCCTGGTCCGCGTCGAAGTGCACCAGCTCAGGGGGCCCGGACGAGGCGGGCGGCGGCGCCTCAGGCTGGCCAGAGATCTCAGCTGGGCAAGTGGTCATCGGAAGATCGGAGTTCGAGGAGGCAGGTCCAGACATTCAACATCTTGAGCGAAAAAAGCATGGCGGTTTGTTCACGATCTCTGAGTCTGGAGGCTCGTATCTGGCCCGAAGACCGTCAAAAACAGCACGATATCGGTCCCATGGGGCGACAATTCTTGGGGGGGCGGGGGCGATTGGAGAACTCACGACGTCGGGATCTTGGGGAAGGATGAGGATGAGGAGGAGAAGGAGAAGGAAGAGAAAGAGGAGGAGGAGGACAAGGATCAGCAGCAGCAGAAGACGCAACCTGAGTCGCGCCGATCCATCCGACGAAAAGCTGGCGCGAGAGATTGCGGGAGGAAGGGCCGCGCCACGATCAAGCAGTGGACCGAGGCAGAGGAGGAGGAGGAGGAGGAGGAGGAGGAGGAGGAGCGGATTGGATTGGTCACGTCTGCAGTGCATGTCTGGGGCTAGCAGGCGGAACGCATCAAACCAGAAACATCCACTGGCTGCCACCGCCGGTCGGAAAAACGTCACCAGATCAGCTGGCGATTAGCACTTCAATCCAACAGCTGGGAGACAGGATGGGCCCCTCAATGACATCATGATTTCCCTAAGCGCGCGAGGGATGTTTACCCCCCTGCACTCGCTTTAGCTTGGACTTCTGAAATGGTCACTGCTGGGCCCCTCAAGGAAATCTTCTGCGAGCATGTGTAAGCCGTCGTGATTGATCATGCATCCACAACCCATGCGTATGAAAATCAGCCCATCACGGGTATTGACTCACACGCAGGTGGTAGGAGCGCAGGTTCGTAAAGCACGGGGTTCTTCTGGGTGAGCCTGCTTGCAGGCAGGTGTGGGCAGGGGAGGGTCCCGCAGGTTGCGTCTCAGGCAGACTCGACAGACCCACCTGGATTGCCTTCACACCCAAGTGTGGCCTCCCACCGTGAGGCCAGCGGGCACAACAGGGTCGAGGGACAAGAGGATGGGCAGGGGGAGGGGCATGGGCGGGGGGGGGGGAGACTGCAATCGCGCCCAGAACCTCGCGGCCAGCTGCTACACCAGCACGGGCTCTCCCCGTAGCGGCCCATCCCCTGGCCAACCGCTCCTTCGACCGAGCGGTGGCCACGTAGCTCCAGTGCAGTAGTGCCTTACATACGAATGTAAAGTACTGGGCCACAGCATCACACTCACGATGATACACCTCAAGCTCAGCAGCCGAAGGGCGCAAGTGCGAAAGCGCCACCGATTTGGCAAATAAATCGGCCCAAGGGTGTCCTTTAGCCTGGTACCACTCCTCACTGTATGGAGTAAGGCTGTCCAGATCTGCAAGGACTTTCAATTTAGGAACGCGTAGCTACTCACGCGGCCTTGGTAAATTACCAACCCCAAGACGCTTCAATCCAGCATAGTAGGACCTTCGATCACAGATAGCCTCGGGAGCCTTCTCTGTAGTACCCACAAGACCCCCGTAATCGGTGCTGCACTCGCTGGCATAAGCAGGTCCATGCCTGCACGACGCCAGGAAACTGACGTGTTCAGCGACTGGGCTGGTCTGAGAAAGGAGCCGACTTACTTTATACCAGGAATCGGAGCAGGCACTTCGCCATGGCCAATGAGCAGACAAAAGCCTACCCAGCACAGTGGTGTACCCGATGCCCTTGCTTGAAGCAAGAACCATCCCAGAAAAGCCTCTTCCCCCTAAAGGCTTCAAGGACAATAATATCCACTCGTACTGCTCATGCCCGAGGCCGTCAGGTGGACAGCATGCGCTCTTTGGTTCAACTTGGCAACCTAACAGGGACGATTATCGCGACCGTTGATAACTACATCCTGAACTAACTCTGTGAGAAACTCATTCGCAACGCCCTCGTGGCAGTGCACAGGAAGAGCGGGTGATGCAAATCATCAAATACAGCACCGCAAAGCGGACAAAACGAGTCAGGAATAGCGTACCCCAGTTGCACTAGACGCCACTTGATGTAGATGCACTGCAGAAGAACAGTTTTCAGCATTCGCTTCACAGCCGCACTAAGGGCGTCAGAAAACGGAAGGCCCTAGCAACGGACATATCCATCCTTTTCACCCTCCAGCCAGATGTTCTGGGCAACCCTCTCGGAGAGCTGTCTCATCCAAAACGCTTTCAAGTCCGAGATCAATTTGGCGGGGGAGGCAGTGGTGAGATAGATTTCGTCTCCGACGTGATTGACCCAGACGAACGGGGTCTTGAAGGACCAGACAACATGGGTCACGGACAGCATAGCAGCCCCCAAGGGTCGTTTGACCTGGTTCCAGGTCCTGAGCCCTTGATGAAGCACCAGCTCAGCAAGTTCACGCAGTCCAGCAAGAGAAGGCTCAAAATGTCTGGACGCAGCTGCCTTCAAAACCAACTTGGCCACAGTCAGAGCAGGTCAAAACTCCAACTTGTGGGTTGGGTCATCATGAAGAAGCAAAGTCGAAGTTCGGGAGCGGGAGGGGGCAGGAAGAAGAGTTGGGCAGAAAGCACTTCCTTCCCATCCAAGCGCACCACTTCCGCCCCGGAATATACATAACTCTGTCACCCACGCATGTAGAGTCTCTGCATGTCGGCACCTCCCTTCTTGGCCGCCTCCAGACGCCGCTTTCGCGCTCGAAGGTTCTTGATCCGATCAGTGAGGTTGACTCGGGCCCCGTTGCGACATCGAAGCTGCCCAGCTGTAGTATCAATGCCTAGATTTCTAGCGGAGCGCAAGTTGGAGGTGCCCGCGAACTTGCCCATAGCCTTCGCTAGGTCTCTGCGACGGGAATCAGACTTCGCCACCACAGCTGACTTCTTGGAGGCAAACTGGCAGCCCCGGAATTAGCCTAGTGATCTTCAAAGAAGCAGGATCGGAAGCCGCCACCTCTCACACCACCGCCCAGTCCCATATATAGGGACAGTGGGGGCCCGCAGGGCGGAGGGCCATGCAGGGCGCATGCCAGACTCGCGCCAAGAGCGG
>CAUYUJ010006769.1:430529-463029 GCA_963575745.1 Prorocentrum cordatum
CGCTGCCAGCCCCGCCAGCGGGATCCATGGCAGCTGCCGGGCCGCGGTGCCAGGGCACCCACGGACGCTAACGGGGCCCAGTGCGGGTAAAGCAAGTACACGCTGCAGTGACGTCGCCGAAATGGTACACGGGGTGCTAGGTCGACAAAGCGAAGGCCACAGGCCGCCCAGGCGGGTGGCACGTGACAACGTACGGTAAGTACATGTGCAGTCGTGGTTTGGACTGCAACCAGCAAAATGCTGGGCCCGCGGAGGGGGGCAAGCGGCAAGACCAAGCCCAGGTGCCCGACGACTTGGGGAGGCTGCGAGCTGCGGCAGCTTCGCGAACGCCACGGCGGCGCGCGGAGGGAGGGAGGGAAAGAGAACGGCGAGGGGGGGGAAGGGCGAGGAAGAGGAACGCCCCGCCTGTAGGGTGATCCCCGCAGGCGAGGCGGCAGTGCCAGCGCCAGCGCCAGCGCCGGCGGGCGGTGGGCAGACGGCCCGCGCACTGCATTGCTGCGGTCGCCTGCGCGCTGCCCCGGTCGGCGGGCCAGGGCAGCTGAGGCACGCCCAGGGCTGCCAGCAAGGGACTTCATCATCATCCATCGACTTCAGCGCTAGCTGCCCGGGTGGACAGCGCGCGGCCACGGCACCAAACTTGTCAATACTGTGGCCAAAGCCGCGACGTCGCGCGCTGCCGGGGTGGGCAGCGTGGGCCGGGCCAAAGGGCACCTAATCGGTGCGGGAGCTATTTAACTGAAGCGGCCGAGGCCGAGGGAGCCGCACGCTGCCGGGGTGGACAGCACGCGGCCGGGGCGTCAAAGGAGAAGGAAACAGAGCCGGGAGGGGCCAGTGCGGGGAAAGATAGATGCCACGCGCCGCCTGGGGGGTTGGCGCGTGACGACTAGGTCTGCCGAGTGGCTCAGAGGGCGATGAGGAGGTGGTGCTGACGAGTTGGGCGCCTCGTATGTTCGATTGTGCACTGCGGGCTGGGCGAGAGCGGCGCGGGGGGGGGACCAGTGTCTGCGTCGTGGCCCAGGGTTCGGAGCTGGGCCGTGGCGCCATCGCGTCGGGTTCCCGCCTGGCGGGGCTGCCGCCTAGGGGACCAGCTAGGTGCACTGGCATGGCCTTGGCGCAGGGGCCTCAGAGGCCTGGTAATTAGGCCTGTCGTGTCGGGACGGCGCTGCCTGGACTGGCCGTTGTGGGGTCCGCGCGTCTCTTGCCTTTCCCGACCGTGTCGTGACCTTTCCCTTTGCCTTTGCCCTTGTCTCGCCGTTGCTCGTTGCGCCGCAACTGCCAATTCGGGACGGCGTTCCGGTCCACGTGGACACGTCGTGTCCTGCAGGCCCTGCGGATGCCGAAGTCATCATGATATCGCAAGAGCAACATGTCCTGGCAGAAGGTGTCGTGTCCGTCTGGGTTGTAGGTCCCTCTTCCTGGTCGGTTGTCCGTGGGATCGCAGAGAGCGTTCCAGCCTTCGACGAAGAAGGCACCGCAGTCCTTCTTTAGCCTCTTGACGACCTCCAGCCACCCGACGGGGCCAGATGTAAAGCGAGTCCTGGGGGTCGTTGTGGCGGGTATAACCAGGATCGGGCCGAGGGGCTCTGTGCCACTCGGGCGCTTCTGGGTCGGCACGGTCTGGGTGCGCAGTAGATGAGGAGCCTGCTCCCCCTTGATAGCCGGCCTCGGGGTTGGCGTGTGCCGCCCCCGTGTGCTGGGGGCGACCGTACCCTTACTCTGCCGTCCTATGTGTCTTGCGTGATCGGCCTTTTGTATATATACAGCGATATGAACACACATACTAGAACCATCGCGCGCGCTTCGCGCGCGCTCAAGTTCTAGCTAGGGTCATGAACATCGTCATCATTATCATCCTCATCCCCGTTATCTTCATCGTCATCGTCATGGTTATGGTCACCGTCACCATCACCAGCGTAACAATCATCATTATCACCATTACCATCAACATCGTGATCACCATCGCCATCGTCGTTATCGTACTTTTCAGCACCATCTTCCGCATCATCAACGTATTGTTGGTCGTCGTCGGCGTCGTCGTCGGCATAGTCAGCGCCATCATATTCATCATCACCAGCGTCATCGCCGTCACCATCCCTGGTCCACTGCAATCCCCTTACCCTCCTCCTCTTCCCGTCCTCCCTCTTCCCATCATTTTATACTCATCCTGTTTCTCGTCGGCGTCACCCTGACATGGATCCCTGTTCCTTCACCTCCTCCTCATCATCATCATCCTCCTCTTGCTCCTAGTGTGTCCCTCCTTGTGTTCCTTCACCTACTTCACCTCCTTCCTCCTCTCGAGCCCTCTTAATCCTGCACTCCCCTTCCCTCCTCAGCATCCCTCCCCGAGCCAGAGAATCAGAGAACAATGTAATATCATAAGAATAATGTCCCTCCTCCTCTTCCCCCTTCTCTTCCCCCTCTTCGTCCTCCTGATATTCCGCCCCCTCCTCCTCCTCCTCCTCCTCCTCCTGCTCCTCCTCCTCCTGCTCCTCCTCTTCCACCTCCTCCTCCTCCTCCTCCTCCTCCTCCTCCTCCTCCTCCTCCTCCTCCTCCTCCTCCTCCTCCTCCTGTTCTGTTCCCACTGCCATTGGGGTTCAAGACCGCTGTGGACACATGCACTCTGGCGTAGTGGCGCTTGTGCCAGGGGGACTCTTTTGGAAGTCGGCCTGGGGTTTTGGAACCACCATCCAACGGAGGAGGCAGACTGAGCCTCGCGCGGAAATTACCGCCTTCGCTTCTGCTTTGGAGCTCCTCCCAGGCCGGCTGCGTTTCATCACCGATCATATTCTAATACTGTCGACCTTTTTTTTTCTCTCCTCACGTCGACCACGGCGGCTGGATGCCTCGACAACTTCGCATGGCCACTGCCCCCGGACATGGAGGAAAGCCGACCACCAAAGAATACGGAGACGCTATCAGGCACGTGGCAGGGACAGCGAAAGAGCACCCGAGACAATTATTGCCCAGGGGCCAGGCCGGAAATGTTACTTAAGACCGGGTTTTTCGAGACCTGCGGTCTGGCGAATGCGCTGGCCAACACGGGCCTCCCGATACGAATTCCCACTTAAAACGTATCTGTCAAAACGGGCCGTAGACTGGTCATGCCCCAGCGCTCGGGAATCCCCCGCGAGCGCAGCTCCGGTGGAGCGAATCAAACGCACCAACACGCTATCATAAGGGGGAGAGGCGGCAGCGGCGGCAGCGGCAAGGAGGGAGGGAAGAAGAGGAGGAGAGGGGGAGAGAGGCGGAGGAGAAAAGAAGTGCAGCGGCGACACCTGCGGATTACCCTACAGGGCCACCCGAAACGCAGAAGAGGAAAGAGCCAACATCGGGCCTGCGAACATGCACGCCAGAAAATATCCGACGGGCCACAAAAGCCACGCACGTATGGCGGCCTGGGCGCGAAACCATTCCTGAAGTAAGGTGTAAAGTCTTCGGCTCCAGCCGGCGGGCGCTGGAGGCTCGCTGAGTAACAGCGGCCCGCCCGGTTGGAGTGCCCGGCACATGCACGCGTACCTGAAAAACACTATACAAAATAAAACAGCCGGGGAGGCAAAAGGAGGGAGCGGGGGGAGGGGGAAGGAAGGGCCCAGACTACTATCTGCGGCTGGCCTCAGAAGGTGCAGCTGAGGGACAGAATCACGAGGCTCCAGGGATCGACTCGGAGATGTCGAAGTGAGCGCGCTGCACGTGATATCCGTCGTGTTGCCAGTGGTGTCCGCCGTGCAGCTCCTTGTGCTCGATGTGCTGCTCGTGGTAGTCGTTGTGTTGCGCGTGATGCTCGTCGTGCCATGCTCGTGGTATCCGATGTGCTGCTCATTGAAAGCGTTGTCTTGCTCATGAGTTTCGGCGGGCTGCCTAGGAGTACTCGTCGTACTGGTTGCGTGCTCCGCCGTGCTGCTCGTGGTACCTGTCGTGCCGCGGTCGTTATCCGGCGTGGTGCTCATGCGACCCGCCGTAGGCGTAGTCGCTGGCGTCGGTGCTGATGTCAGCGTGGGCGTAGGCGTTGATGCCGGCGCAAGCGCACGCATTGATGCGGACGTCGGAGCTGGCGTCGGTTCCGGCGGAGGCCCAGGCATTGGTGCTGGCGTCGGTGCTGGTGTCGGTGCTGGTGGAGGTGCTGGGCTTTGGTACCGGTGGAGACGCCGTCGTTTGTGCTGGCGTCGTCGCTGACGTCGGCCGTGTAGGTGCTGGCGTTGGTGCCGGCGTGGGCGCAGGCGTTAATGATGGCGTCGTCTTTGGTGCTGGCGTCGATGCTGGCGACAGTGCTGGTGTAGGCGCTGGAGCTGGAGACGGTGCAGGCGCTGCCGTTCGTGCGTGCGTCTGTACTGGCGTCGGTGCTGGTGTAGGCGCTAGCGCTGGTCTCGGCGCAGGCGCTGGCGGTGAAGCTGGCGTAGGCGCAGGCGTTGGTGCAGTGCTGGCGTCGGGTGCTGGCGTCGGCCCTAGCGTATGTGCCGGCGTTCGAGCTGGCGTCGGTGCTGACGTCGGTACTGATGTAGGCGCAGCCGTTGAAGCTGGCGCAGGCGCCGACGTTCGCAGGCAGCCTGAAGCAGGGTTTATTCGACCGCGGGTCGAATGCAGGTGTAGGCGCTGGCATTGGTGTCGGGTTAGGCGTCGGCGTTGGTGCTGGCGTCGGTGCTGGCGTCGGTGCTGGTGTAGGCGTTGGCGTCGGCGAAGGCATAGGCACAAGCATGGGTGCTGGTGTCGGTGCTGGCGTCTGCGCTGGCGTAGATATCGGCGGTGGTGCTGGCGTCGGAGCTGGACGTCGGAGCTGGGGAGTCGGAGCTGGGGAGTCGGAGCTGGGGATAGAAGTGGTGGGTAGCGCACTCGTTATCCCATGGGGTGGGATAAGTAGCTGGGAGCGGGGTTTATTCGACCGCGGGTCGAATGCAGGTGTAAGCGCTGGCACTGGTATCGGGTTAGGCGTCGGCGTTGGTGTTGGCATCGGTGCTGGCGTCGGTGCTGGTGTAGGCGTTGGCGTCGTAGGCACAATTGTGGGTGCTGGCGTCGGTGCTGGCGTCTGCGCTGGCGTAAGCGCCGGTGGCGGTGCTGGCGTCGGAGCTGGACGACGGAGCTGGGGAGTCGGAGCTGGGGAAAGAAGTGGTGGGTGGCGCAATCGTTATCCCATGAGGCGGGATAAGACGCCTGGAGCAGGGTTTTTTTTTTGTCGACCGCGGGTCGAATGCAGGTGTAGGCGCCGGCATTGGTGTCGGGTTAGGCGTCGGCGTTGGTGCTGGCGTCGGTGCTGGCGTCGGTGCTGGTGTAGGCGTGGGCGTCGGTGAAGGCATAGGCACCGGCGTGGGTGCTGGTGTCGGTGCTGGCGTCTTCGCTGGCGTAGGCGCCCGCCGTGGGGCTGGCGACGGAGCTGGACGTCGGAGTCGGGCGTCGGAGTCGGGGAGTCGGAGCTGGAGATAGAAGTGGTGGGTGGCGCACTCGTTATCCCATTGGGTGGGATAGGACGCCTGGAGCAGGGCTTATTCGACCGCGGGCCGAAGGCAAGTGGAGGCGCTGGCATTGGTGTCGGGTTAGGCGTCGGCGTTGGTGCTGGCGTCGGTGCTGGTGTAGACGTGGGCGTCGGTGAAGGCATAGGCACAAGCGTGGGTGCTGGTGTCGGTGCGGTCACGAGGCTGCGGCCCATCGTCAGCCCGTCCCTCGTGTTGTACTTCTTTTTTTTTTTATCGGCGGGCTCATCGGAGCCTGCCTCCAGCCACTTGCGGCCACCTTGCGGACGCGTAGCTGCCAGCCAAGGTGCAGGTGAAGCGATGGTGCTGGCGTGAGTGCAGGCGTTGGCACAGGGGCCGCTGCTGGTGTCGATGGTGCTGTAGGCGCCGGGGTTGGTGCCGGTGTCGCTGCTGGCCTCGCCACTGGTATAGGCGCTGGAGCTGGGGCCGGCGTAGGCGCAGAAGATGGTACCCGCGTAGATGTCGACGTCGATGTTGGTGTAGGCGCTGGCGCTGGTACCGGTATAGGTGCAGGCGCTGGCGCTGACGTCGATTCTGGCGTCGGAGGTGCCGTAGGCGTCGGATTTGGTACCGGCGTAGAAGCTAGCGTCGATGCTGGTGTAGGTGCTTGCGCTGGTGCCAGCGTAGGTGCAGGCGCTGGCGCTGTCCTCGGTGATGGCGTCGATGCGCTGTCGGCGCCGGATCTCGTGTAGGCGGCGATGCTGGCGTCGGTGCTGGTGAGGGCGTTGGTGCTGGCGTTGGCGCAGGTGCGGGTGTGGGCCCTGTCTTCGATGCTGGTGTCGATGTCACTGTAGGCGCCGGAGTTAGTGCCAGCGTGAGTGCAGGCGTTGGTGCAGGCGTCGCTGCCGGTGTCGATGGTGCTGTAGGCGCCAGGGTTGGTGCCCGTATCGATGCTGGCGTCACTGCTGGTATCGGCGCTGGCGCTGGTGCCAGCGTTGTCTCAGAAGCTGGTGCCCGAATTGATGTCGACGTTGATGCTGATGGAGGCGCTGGGAGGCGCTGGCGCTGGTACCAGCATCGGTGCAGGCGTTGGCGCTGACGTCGATTCTGGCGTCGAAGCTGCAGTAAGCGCCGGGGTCGGTACTGGCGTAGATGCTAGCGTCGATTCTGGTGTAGGTGCTGGCGCTGGTGCCGGCGTAAGTGCAGGCGCTGGCGCTGTCTTCGGTGATAGCGTCGGCGCTGCTGTCGGCGCCGGATCTTGTGCAGGCGGCGATGCTGGCAGCGATGCTGGCGGGCGTCGGAGTTGGTGAAGGCATCGGCGCTGGCGTGGGCGAAAGTGCGGGCGTTGGCACTGACTACGGTGCTGGTGTCGAAGCCACTGTAGGCGCCGGAGTTGGTGCTGGCGTCGCTGCTGGCGTCGCTGCTGGTGAAGGCGCTGGCGCAGGTTCCGGCGTAGGCGCCGGAGTTAATACCCTGGTAGATGTCGACGTCGATGCTGGTGTAGGCGCTGGCGCTGGTACCGGTATAGGTGCAGGCGTTGGCGCTGACGTCGATTCTGGCGTCGGAGGTGCCGTAGGCGCCAGAATAGGTACCTGCGTAGATGCTAGCGTCGATGCTGGTGTAGGTGCTCGCGCTGGTGCCAGCGTAGGTGCAGGCGTTGGCGCTGTCCTCGGTGATGGCGTCGATGCGCTGTCGGCGCCGGATCTGGTGTAGGCGGCGATGTTGGCGTCGGAGCTGGTGAGGGCGTCGGCGCTGGCGTTGGCGCAGGTGCGGGCGTGGGCCCTGTCTTCGATGCTGGTGTCGATGCCAATGTAGGCGCCGGAGTTGGTGCCAGCGTGACTGCAGGCGTTGGTGCAGGCGTCGCTGCCAGTGTCGATGGTGCTGTAGGCGCCAAGGTTGGTGCCGGCATCGATGCTGGCGTCACTGCTGGTATCGGCGCCAGAAATTGTGTAGGCGGCGATGCTGGCGACGGCGCTGGTGAGGGCGACGGCGCTGGCGCTTGCGAAGGTGCGGGCGTTGGCACTGTCTGCGATGATGGTGTCAAGGCCAGTGTAGGCGCCGGAATTGGTGCCAGCGTCGATGCCGGCATCGCTGCTGGTGCAGGCGTGGGAGTGCTGGCCGTCGCGGTGGTGGCGTAGGCGGACGCAACCAAATAGAACCAGCCAGCCCAATATATCAAGTGGTCAACAGTTGCGGCCAACAGAACTGAAGAGGATATGTTGGATAATGTCGACTATTCTTGAATATTCCCCCTGTAGAGGGACAGGCCTGACTTAAAGCAAGGCTCTCAGGGCCTGGTCAAAAGGTCGCGGGCGGCGGGGATGAGGGGACCAGCGCCGACTCAACAAAGTTCGCTGCTGCTCTGCAACTGGAGGGGGGGCGTCGACGCGACTGCTTGGCGCGCTGGGGGGGGGGCTGAGCTGCGCGCTGCCTGGAGCAACCCGCGAACTGCCCAGGGTGCGCCGAGCGGCAGCGGGCGATCTGGAACTCGAGCGCGGCCGCCCGCGCATGCCCGGCGCTCCAAGGGGGAAAACACTGGTCCCGAATCCAAGGCACGTCGCCGCAGGAGCAGCGTCGGGCCCCCGAGCACGAAGCCCCGCGCTCCCGGGCAGAGCTGGGGCGACCACGCCCCAGCAGTCGAGGAAGCTGGGCGATTTGGGGGAGGTCGATGCTTCCCCCCCCCACACACACATTGAGCCGGTCTCCCCCCGTCGACGCCCCCGGCACGCAGGAGGCGAGTCGTGTCAGGGGCTGACCCTGGACAGCCTGCAGCCCCCCCCGCGGCTTCCCCAGCGACCACCCTTCCATCCCGACGTCGGCGACACGCAGGAGCGACCCTGGGCGAGCATGACTTCTGGTGGGCGCCTTTCAGGAGCCGCGGGGGGGGGGGGGGGAAGGGGTCCGAATCCAGGCGCGCCAGCTAGCGCAGCCACTCTGGCCAAGGGCCATTCTTACGCGCAGCCGATTTTCACCCTGGGCCCGAGAATGTGAACGGAGGCAGGGTGCCGAAAGGCCTAACCGTCCGTCCGAAGGTTTTCCGTAGGTAGAGGAAAGATGACAGCGATGAAGGCGCTGCACAGAGTTGCATCTCTGGAAGAGATCCAAAATGTCCAGTACCTGAGCCGATACGGGCAGCGGTAGAAAAGGCAAGAGTGGGAAAGAGGGGGAAATCACCCGCACAGAACACCGAGGAACCACCAGGACCCCTCGCCACCAGGACTTGCAGAAGTCTCACTGGAGCTGCTGTTACCCTGCAGGAGCGCAGCGGGGGAACCTATCGGAGCCACTGTTGCCCACCAGCGCGCGGCCGCGTCGCCGTCGGCACCTCCGAGGCCCCAGAGGACGACATCAAGGAAATACTCTTTTGGTCAGCGGCCCCGAGACTAAGGTCAGGGAGCGAAGGCGACGTCTGGGCCACGGGCGAGGCTAATTTGCAAGACAATTCGCCGCCAACCAGAGTAGGCGGACAGACTGCTCAACATCAAGGAAGTACGCCTGGATTGAAACATCGGCAGGCACACACACCCTCTCCACAGATCCAGACCCCAGACCTCTGGATGTCTGGGCTTGCCCAGACGTCGTCCAGCCCTCTCCGCCAGAAGTTCCAGGAGGAGGAGGAGGAGGAGGAGGGGAAGGGGGATCGAGGAGGAGGAGGATGCCGCAGTGGCGGGGCGTGCCTTCGAACCAGCCGGCGCCCCGCGGTTGCCTCGCGGCCGCCCCGCCGCCGCGCAGCTCGGCGAGCTCGGCCACCTGGCGGGGCGGGGCCGACGACGGCGGCGGCGACGACCGTCTCCACGTCCCGTCCTCCTCCTCCTCCTCCTCCTCCTCCTCCTCCTCCTCCTCCTCCTCCTCCTCCCTCCTCCTCCTCCTCCTCCTCCTCCTCCTCCTCCTCTTCCTCCTCCTCCTCCTCCTCCTCCCCCTCCTCCTCCTCCTCCTCCTCCTCTCCTCCTCCTCCTCCCTCCTCCTCCTCCTCCTCCTCCTCCTCCCCCTCCTCCTCCTCCTCCTCCTCCTTCTCCCCCTCCTCCTCCTCTTCCTCCTCCTCGACGGATCCTCGTCCTCCTGCCCCTGGCCCCTCCTCGCCACCGCTCTTGTCTGCCCGCATCCTCCGCGCCCTCCTGCTCCTCGCTTTCCCGCGGCATCCTCGACACCTCCCCCGCCTCTCCTGTTTTTCCTCACCTTCTCCCCCAGCCCCTCCTCAACCCGGCTCCACGACTCCTCGACTCCTTCCCCTCCTCCAAGAAAGAGGGGGGGATACTATCGAATGGCCGTCGGCCCATCCCGCCGCCGCGCCTGGGTTGTGGGTATGAAGCCTAATGGATCTTCGCTGGGATCTCGTGGGAGGCTTCACGGGGGCCTCTTGGAGGCAGCTTGGACGCCTCTTGGAGGCCGCTTGGGGGACCCTTGGGGCCTCTTCTGGGCCACTCGGGGGTCTCTTGGGCGCCCCTTGGGCGCCTCTTGGTGGCCTCTCGGGGCGTCTGGGAGCCTCAAAGCGGAAGGCTCGGATTTTCGATGTGTGTTCCCACTTTGGGGCCCCTTTTGAAGCCGTATTGGAGCCTTATGCGACCGGTTGGGGCGCCTCTTGGGCTGTCTTGGGGCCCTCTTGGGGCAGCTCTGGAGCCCTCTGGGAGCCTCTTAGGGGCGTCTTGCGGCGTCTTGGAGGCCCCTTGGGCCTTCTGGGGGCCATCTTGAGCGTCCCGCCACGCCGCGACGGGGCAGCGGGGAGACCCAGGAGACTTGAGGATGTGGCTCCGGGTCCCTTGCCCTCAGGAGCGGGGGCGGAGGTTCAGGAGATGAGGCAGAAGACAATAGAACACACACTGTGTGTTTTTGTTCCCACAAACTGTGTGTGTGTGTGTTTGTGTTGTTTGTATGCTTTGTTTGTTTTTTTCCCCGAGGACACGCCCACTCCGTGCCCAGAGGCACGGTGGCGGACGTCGTTGCCCACACAGCGTCTGCACTGAAGGGCCCTTTGCCTGCGCTGTGAGCGGCTGCTTCTGGTCGGCGGGGTCCCGCCGCTGCCGGGCACCATGGCGGTGCCGTGCGGTGGACCGCGGTGGGTCGAGCGGCGGGGGCCCCCGCACGAGAGCCCACGGGACTCCAGGAAGCATCGAAGTACACACTTCGGCTCTGCACACACACACACACACACACACACACACACACACACACGCACACACACACGCACACACGCACACACACACACACACACACACACACACACACACACACACACACACACACACACACACTTCTTGGCGTCGCGGCCGCGTGCGCGGCGGCGCGGCGCAGGTCAAGCCAAGCGAAAGCGAACGCGCGCGGGCCGGGTCAGCTCACGCGGCGTAGAACACACACACACATACACACACACACACACACACACACTTACACAAACACACACACACACACACACACTCTTGCCTGGCGTCGCGGCCACGCTCGCACCAGCTCGGCGCAGGGCAGACTTTGGCGTCGCGGCCTCGCGCGCAGCGTCGAGGCGCAGAAAATGTCGGGGAGCGGAGGCGCGCACGCAGCCGTCCGACTCGAAGCCACGGGCAGGGGTCCGCCAGAGGGGGTCGACCATGCCGTGCGCATGCTCTGGCGTGGGGGCTGCGGGGGGGGAAAACAGAAGGAGCGGGGCGGTGCCAAGAGGCCAGCGCCGACAGGAATGAAGGGGCCCAAGGACACACAAAAAAATGCACACAAGTCACAGGATTCCCCATACTGTTCCACATCTTCTGGGATTCTGTCTTCCCCCCACTTCCCATATTTCCCCATATTCTCCGGGGGATCGACGATTCATTGTGTCTGTGTGTTTTTTCCCTCCTGAAAGAAGAGAGAGGCAAGGCGAGGCGCCGCGACGACCGGCGCGGGCATGATCGAAGCAAGGCAGGGCATGGCAGGCGCAGCAGGAGCGGAGAGGAGCTGCAGGGCACCCGAGGGGGGAGGGTGGAAAGCAGGTGACCGCCGATGCAAGAGGCGGCGAGGCAACCCAGGGCTGGAAGCCTGAAGGACAAACACACACACACACACCGCTATGTACGTGTATACAGATGTCTACATGCATATGTACGGAAGCACGCCCACAATTTTGACCGCAAGCACACACACACACACACACACAAAAACAGTCAATAAAACAAACAAACAAACAAACAAACAAACAAACAAGCAAGCAAGCAAACAAACACGCACGCACACACACACACACACACACACACACACACACACAACCACACACACACAACACACACACACACATACACACCGAGCCACCCATACACACACACACACACACACACACACACACACACACACACACACGCACGCACACACACACACACACACGCACACATTCACACACGCCGAGCCACACACACACACACATACACAAAAGAACCCGCACGCGTCCGTCGGGCTCCACAACTCTTCGGCGTCCCGGCCACGCGCGCGCGCGGCGGCGCTGCGCAGGGTCGGCCCGGGAGGGGGAGCGGGCCGGCCAGGTCAGCTGCCGCAGAGCAGAGAAGCTGGATATCCACCCAAGGGAGATCAGCAGAAGCTTTCGATACAGGGCCGCCTCCGGCGCCTCCCGGCGCCGGAGGCGGCCCTGTATCGAGGAATGGGCCCCTCGGCGGGGCTGAAACCAGCAGCACGCAGCAGACTTCGTCACCCCCCCTTTTTCCCTATCCCCCCCCTTTCGTCTGGCCCGAGTGTCGTCGGCGGCGGGGCAGAGCGGGCTGCGCCAGCGAAGAGAGCTACGTAAGCGGGGGCACCGAGGAGCGGATATGGGCCAGCATGCAGGAAAAACAGGGGGAGGGCGGAGCGGGGGCGGCCGCGGGGGGGGAGGAGAAGACAGACCCACTCGGAGGTGGGAGAGTTCTGGGGACACGCTGCGGTTGCGGCCTCGCGCGCAGCGACGAGGCATAGAAAGTCGAGTACCACCGCACACAAGGCTACAGGACGTGCGTTCGCGCACCGCCATCAGAAGGCAAGACCGCATGTGGGCTTCGATGGGGCTCCAACGGTTCGGGGAATCGGACTGTGAGGAGGAAGACGAGGCGGAGTAGGAGGAAGCGGACGAGGACGAGGAGTTGGCGGAGGAGTGGGAGGCGGCCAGCTGGCTAGGAAGGGAACGCGTGCATCGAGCACGAGGGCAGGGAGCGAGACAACGCGGGCCCCGGCGCTCTCGTCCCCTTCCCGGAGAACGGTGCTTCCCCCCGGATTCTGCTTCTCGCTGCGCGGAGCCCGGGAGGCCAGGAACGGCAGATGGCCCTCGCCCTGCTGCTCGAAGCCACTGCAGCGCGTCGGGGGGGGGGGGGGGGAAGACTCGTTCGCAGGGCCGCGCGGCCTGCTGGGCGCAGGGGGCGCCGCCCTCTCTCTCTTTCTCTCTCTCTCTCTCTCTCTCTCTCTCTCGCCCGGCAGGAGCACGGCGAGGGCCCCGCGCAGGGGGGGGGGGGGCGAGCCGAGCCCCGGGCGACCCGAAAGAGCCGAGGTGGGGGAGGAGGGCGAAGGGAGGGACGGGGCGAGAGGAACGGTCGCCCACACTCCCGTGCCGTCGGGGCGTTGACCTAAGGAACCCAAAAGAAGGAACGAGGCCCCTTTTCTCCGGAAGCTAAACTTCGACTTCCCATCGAAAACCAAGGAAAACCTGAGGCAAACTGTGAAGCAGTCAAGGAACACCGAGCCCCTCCCCAACGAAACGGGTCTTTCTTCAGCGCCCCGACTGTACTCGGCGGCGAGCGAGGGGGGAAGTAAACAGGAGAAGGCCCGGTCAGAGGACGGGGGGACTGGTCAGAAGCCCTCCGGCCTTCTGAGAAGTTTTCTCGTTTCTTCGGGGGAAGCTTAGAAAGCTGTACAGACGGCGGGGGGACCTCCGAGCCTTCTGAAAACACCCGCCCCTTCTCAATTTCCCCAGGCTCGCCCCCGATATGCTCCACTCGACCAGGAAATGTGGTTTTCGGAAGATAACTCGGGTCTACGGCGGCCATTCGAGACGACCCAGGCACCACCAGAGCGCTGTCGGCGAGGCGCACTTGCCCGAAAGCATCTCAAAGTTGGACTTGCCTCCAGGAGCCTGCGAAACCGTCCGAACTTCCAATGACTTCGAGCGTCGAAGCAGCAGCCACCCCACGTTCCGCTAGACCCGAACATGCGATGTCTTGATATTTTCTCCAAACGCGTTCCCAAGAGTCCCCACCCCTTTTCCCAAGGCCGGTCTTGCATCCCGCGCCGTCTTCTGACCATCCCAGGGCCCCAACGAAGCCCCCAGAGGCCCAAAACGGCCAAAAATCTCCCGTCGTGATTGTTTCGCGATGCGAGCACGCCTGTCGGGTGCGGCCAAGAGGGGGGTGTCCACGAGGGGGGGGTGCAAATCATGACCGGCGGCATGTGCGCGGCCCAGCGGGGGGGCCAGGGACGTAATGAAATAAGAAGAGGCGGCATGAAATCTGGGGAAATATCAGGGCCCCCGCCATGAAATCCACCCCCCCCTAGTCATCACCCCCCTCTTTGCCGCCCCCGAGCCTAGGGAGGAGGGAGGCGGCGGCCGGGGCGTGAGAGCCCTGGCCGCCCCAGCCGCCCGCAGACGGCGCCTGGCGCACCGGCGCGCCGGCCGCGGCGCAGAGGCGCAGGGCGCACAACAGCGAGGCCGCGCGGGCCATCGGCGGGCGCCGCGCGGGCGGCGCGGCAGCGCAGCGCAGTCGGCGGGCGGCGGCGCCAGCGCCAGCCCTAAGTCGGGCCCGTCCCCCTTCCAGAGGGGATTGTCGACGAAACATAAAAAAATCGCAAAAAAATACTAAAAAAAAATACTCCAAAATGGCATCGACCAAAAAATACTCTCAAAGTACTAGTTTTGAGCATTCCCCCTGCAGAGGGGCAGGCCCGACTTAGCGCCAGCCGCGGCCCGGGTGCTACATGGCGCGGAGGGCGGGCGGCGGCCCCGGGCCTCCAGAGGCACGCGGCGATCGGCGGCGGCTGCGCGGCGATCGGCGCGGCGGCGATCGAACTCGCCGTGCACAGGCGAGCGGGGCGCGGACGCAGGAGGGGGGGGAGGAGGAGGAGGAGGAGGAGGAGGGAGGAGGAGGAGGAGGAGGAGGAGAGGAGGAGGAGGAGGAGGAGGAGGAGAGGAGGAGGAGGAGGGAGAAGAGGAGGAGGGGCGCCGACGGAGCCGCCTCGGGCGCGCGCGCGCGGCGCGGCGCCGCGCGCCATACCGCGAGCGCATCACGCCTCGCCCGCCGCGCAGCGCTCGGCGGGCGCGCAGCGCTCGGCCGCGCGCGGCGGGCCAGCGGCGCCCCAGGCCTCCAAAGAGCCCTCCTGCTCCTCCTCCTCCTCCTCCTCCTCCTCCTCTCTCCCTCCTCCCTCCTCCTCCTCCTCCTCCTCCTCCTCCTCCTCCTCCTCCTCCTCCTCTCCTCCTCCTCCTCCTCCTCCTCCTCCTCCTCTCCTCCTCCTCCTCCTCTCCTCCCTCCTCCTCCTCCTCCTCCTCCTCCTCCTCCTCCTCCTCCTCCTCCTCCTCCTCCTCCTCCTCCTCCTCCTCCTCCTCCTCCTCCTCCTCCTCCTCCTCCTCCTCCTCCTCCTCCTCCTCCTCCTCTTCCTCCTCCTCCTCCTGCAACAGAATCCGTCCGGAGGCTTAGGAAACTCATGGCGTCGCAATGGTTTCACGCAGGGAATTTGCGCGCGGCGTCGGGCCGCGAAACCATCATAGGTCGATGCACCTCGAAGCATGCCGCAGACAGACAGGGTGGAGGGATCTGGACGCGATGCCTCGCGATGCTGCACTGTGTCAGAACGTCGGGTCTCGGGGGAGCGACGGCCCCAGGCCCCCAGAGCGGCAAAGAATCCACCACCCTGCTCACGTTTAGGCGTGGAAGGACCTGATCGGACAAGAACGGGAGGCGCCGCTCGAGTCCAATGGACGTATTGGGCGAAGAAGAAAAAAAGGAAGGCGAGGGGGACCAGGAGGCGATGACGAGGACGACGTGGAGAATGTGAGGATAGCGAGGAGGAGCATGAGGACAACGAGGAGGAAGAGAAGCACAAGGACGAGGACGAAGAAAACCAGGGCGAGCACGACAAGGAATACCGAGAGCGATGACGACGACGACGACGACGACGACGACGACGACGACGACGACGACGACGACAGAGGACAGTAAGAGGCAATTGGGAAACGAAGTTGAATCAGGCAAGGGTCCTGGTGACCCAGTGGGGCTACCCTGGGGGGTCCTGGCGCCGCGCGGGGTTGTCTTGAGGCCTGTTGGGTGTTTTGGGGGGGCATATTGGGTCCTTGTGTGGGTTTGGGGGGTTTTCTTGGGCTGTCTGGGCGCGTCGTGGGGTTATTTGGGAGTTTTCTGGGGCCGTCTCGGCGCCATCTTGGGCCGTCTTGGGGTTCTCTTGGGCCGTTTGGTGGCCTCCTGGGGCCTCGGGAGTCTCTTGGGGCCCTCTTGGCCCGTGTTGGGCCGTCTTGGGGTTCTTGTGAGCTGTCTGGGTGCCTCCTGGAGCGCTCTTAAGTGTCTCTTGGGGTCCTCTTGGGGTCCTCTTGGGGCGTTCTTGAAGCCCTCCAGGGCGTCTTTTGGGCCTCCTTTGGGCCGTTCGAAAGCCCTCTGGGAGCGAGTCCAAGACGAAGTCGATTCGGAGTCCCTTCCGGGGCCGATTTTTTGAGGATGTCTCGAGAGGAACGGGAAGCGTTGCTGTGTCTACGAAGCCTGATGTCACGTTTCGTCGAAAACTCTGAAAACACGGCCGGTCTGATGAGCTGGTCTGCCGCATTGGTCTGCCGTGCTGGTGTGCCGTGCTGTGTGCCGTGCTGGTCTGCCGTGCCAGTCTGCAGTGCTGATCTGCCGTGCTGGTCGGCCGTGTGGTCCGCCGTGCTGGTCTGCCATGCTGGCCTGCCATGCTGGGCTGCCGTGCTGGTCTGCCGTGCTGGTCTGCCGTGCTGGCCTGCCGTGCTGGTCTGCCGTGCTGGTCTGCCGTGCTGGTCTGCCGTGCTGGTGGTGCGCCATGCTGGTCGGCCGTGGTGATCTGCCGCGCTGGTCTGCCCTGCTGGTCTGCCGTGCGCTGGTCTGCCGCGCTGGTCTGCCCTGCTGGTTTACCGAACGCGAATGCGAATGCCCGGGCCTTCAAGGCTGGGGGGAAGGCCCCCCCAGAAAGGGAAAGGAAAAAAGCAAGGGGGCGGCCACATTGGGCAAGGGCACGGCGGAGGGCCGCCCGCCACCTAGGGCAGGACTGAGGGCCACACGAGCCAAAGCCGACCCCCAACGTGGTAGGGCCATCGGAGCTACCGAACGGGCCTCTGCCGCATCCCGAGACGCAACGGCCTACATAAGCAAATGGTAAAGAGGGCCTACAAGGGTCTCGGGGCACCAGACACACTCAGACCCCGCACGTGGCTGCAAACTAACAGAGCTCAAGTGCGCCCAACGCGTGAGAACGCCAAGAGAGGCGACAACTGGGCAGGTCGGACACAGGAGCAGGGAGGCGAAAGCTGCCGGGTATCACTCACTCATGTTAACCATGATCGCTCTCGGACCCCGCGCTCTGGCGAGCGGGGCGCTTGCGCGCCATACGGCGCTCCACGGCGCTGGCCCCCATCCGAGCGCCACGCCTCCCGCTCCGCCGCGCCAAGCCCGCGGTAACCGAGGAGCCGCTCAACTCCTTGTTCGCCGGGCTCCTCAGCCGTCTCGCGGCCGCGGGCTGGGGCGGGGCTTCCTCGCCCACCAGCTGGCTCGCCTGCAGGTGCCGCGCTCGCCGCGGCCGCGCCCGCCGACGCTGGCTCTCCACCGATCCAGGCCATGAAGCGCTCCTGCGCCGCCTCGGGCACTTCGCGAAAGAAGTGCAGCGTCGGCGGCTCGGCGTCCGCCATCCGCTTCTTCCGCCGGCAAGGCCCCCCCATGGGCGCAAGCCTTGGCGCCAAGGGCTGAGCTGGTTGCACCCAGACCTGTCCGCACTGGCTCCTGGGCACTGCGCCTTGAGCCTGGGCCTACAGCCCGATCGCCCTCCCAGGACCATGCAGACGCCGCACTTGGCGCAGGCCATCAGCTCTTGCTCGTCGTCGCCGTCGCCGCAGATCGCGCAGCTCAGGAGGTGGCCGAGGACTCCGAAGGCCACCACTACCAGGCCCAGGTCGCCTTGGGCTTTGGCTGCCGAGCGCGCCCTGCCCAGGCAGCGCCGCTTCGGCCCCTGCTCGTCGGGCCCATCGCCGCCGCCGCCTGCCTCTGGTGGCCCCTGGAGGAGGACGCGCCGCCGAACACCAGCGTCGGGCAGGCCCCCGCATCCCTCGCAGTCCTTGGCCGCGATGCTCTGCCACAGCACCGAGGCCTGGCAGCTCCTGCGCGCGAGTCCGCAGCCCAGCGCGGCGACCCCGCAGCGCTGGCTGCCGACGCTGCGCTGGCCGACGGACTCGCCATCAACGACGCTCAGCATCACCTCGAGCTCGCCCATGCCAACGGCGCAGCCGTCGCCGACCCTCTGGGTCTCCCTGGCACTCCACATGCCTGAGACGGCCTGCCTGCTGCGGTGGGCGCGGGCCTGGATGGCGTAGGTCACTGACTCGCTCGCCGCAAGGATCCTGCCCCTCATGTGGACGCCGGGCCCGCGCGGCATGGCGGCGCAGGCCTCCCCGCCCCCGTGGCTGGAGGCTGCGGAGCTGCAGTCGATGTTCACCTCCCGAACGCCAGACAGCGAAGCCCTTCCCGCCCTTGGCCGCACGCCACGGGCCGCGGCCTCGCCTGACCGAGCCGCACAGCGCTGAGCTGACCTGCATCCAGACCGCGACGTCCTCCCCGTCCGCGGCCATCTGCTGCGGGCAGAGGCTGCGCCTGACCGAGCCGTGCATCGCGGACACCAGGTCCCGTCGTCGTCGCACTGGCCGATGGCCCATCCAGCTCTGCGCAGGGCACCGTAGCTGGCCACGAGGTCGGAGCCGCTGAGGCGAAACGTCCCGCTGCGCCTGTCGCCTGCTGCGCGCCAGCGCCCGCGCGCAGCCCCCAGGCTGACCCCCTCGGCCCCAGCTGGATGAGGCCGAGCTGGTGGCCCAGATCGACGCTGAGGATGCGCCCTGCCTCCCAGCGCCCGTCGGGCCAACAGTGGATGAGCCCCTCGGCGCCGATAGGCTCGGCTCCGTTCTCCCAGCGCCGAGAGGCCTCGGCGTGGAGGTCGGCAGCCCACAGGCCACGCAGAGGGCGGTCCTGACGCGGAAGCGCTGCCTGCCCCGCCGCCGCCGCCGCCGTGCCTAGCGCAAGAGGCCAGAGGGCGATCATCCACGGCATCGGCAGCCAGCTCCCTCGCGTAGGCCTCGTTGACGCGGGGCCAGCTACCTCTCGCATCGCCTCGACGCTCGGCCTGCCCACGCTCCTGGCCTGGCTGTGGGCTCCAGAAGCCGCTGGCCTTCGGCTCGTCGGCGGACTCCTCGCTCTCGCTGACCAGGTCCTCCACCGGGCAGCTCCCGGTCCACGGCGCCCTGCGGCGCTGGGCACGCTGGGGCGGCCCCGCCAGCTGCTCGCGGACAGATGCCCCCTGCGCGAGGACTGCGGCCCACTCGATGTTCTTTTTCTGCCGGGCCGCGTGCAGGCCCTCCAGCTGGATGAGGAGCTCTGGCATATGCGTGGCCCCTGCCCATACCGCGACACGGCGGCGCTCCTCGGTCTCATCTGCGTCGCGCGCCTCGTCCTCGAGAGCCCTGAGGTCGCGGATGGCCGACTCTATCTCGCCGTTTGAAGATCGCGAGCTCATCCTGCACTTGCTGAAGGCGCGCCTTAGCCGCGTCACGCGCCGCGCGCTTCTCTCCCAGGCCCTTGCGGGTGGCGTCGAGCCTCCTCTCAGCCCGCCCCGCCTCCCATGCCTCCCTGCGCAAGCGCGCGGCTCTGGGCAGCGCCGCCGACCTGACCTCGGCGGCGGCCCCGCGGGCTTCGCCCAGTTCGTCGCGCTTGACCTCCAGCGGCCCGGCCACCACGTCGGCGAAGCAGCCGTCGACCCCATCCGAATGGAACCGCTCGGCCTCCGAGGACCCCGCACTGGACGGTGGCGAGCTGCCCTTCCCTGCGCCTGTCCCAGCGCTGGCTTTGCTGCGGCAGCTGGTCCTCGAGGCTCGGGGCGCCGCTCTGGCAGCCCCGCGCGCCGCCCCTGCGGCTGCCCCACTTGACCCTCGCCGTCGGCCTTGGGGGCCGGCGACGCGCGCATGGCCTACACGCCTGCGTTGGCCCACGGCGGCGCCGCAGACCCGCGGACCATGCACCAGCCGCGCCAGTCCCAGTTCCAGCCGAGGCATTCACTGCACACGCAGCACTTGCCGCCGCCGCCGCTGCCGCCCCCGCCGCGGGAGGCCGAGCGAGGCGCGGCACCTGCCGGGCGGTGCGCGACGCGCCGAAACACCACAGGGACACAAGGCGAACGAGAAGCACCACTCGGCCCAAGACGCGGAGCCCCCCGCGCTCAGAACGCCGCGGGCGACTCGCAGTCGTCGGGTGCTCCATGGCCTTGAGCCAGAATGGCTCCGGAAAGCTGGTCTGCCGAAGAGTGAAAAGCGACAGCCGGGGCCCTTAAGGCACTAAGGACGAGCCCTCCAATACAATCAAAAACGGAGCGGCCCGAAAGGGCCGCGGCAGGCGGAGGCGGGCCAGCCGACAGGCTAGACTTAGGGCCCCCCCAGACGCCGAGCCCGGTCGAGCCCACCCCTCACGCACGGACACCGAAACACCACGACATGTCCGAGCCACACACTCGAGGCGAGCAAGTGAGCCGCGATGGAACTACAGACACACAGCCCGACGAGATGCACCGATGAAAGACACGATCAAACCATTTCAATCATCACTCGCTTCGGCCCAGGCGCCGTGGCGGCCCGTGCGGCGGCGCACGCGCCTGCGCTCGACCGCACTGACAGCGGCCAGAGCGCTGGCTGTCAGCTCGGCCTCGCTCAGGCCGTAGGCCGCCAAGAGGCTGACGCGGGCCTCCGCGCATCGGCCGCCTGCCACCGCCCCCGAAACCTCGGGCGTGGGCCCGCGTCGGGCCCCAGGCATGCTGCCCCCCCTGACGGGCGCTGCCCCGGGGCCAGCTGCGGCCTCGGGGCGAAGGCGCTCGGTCACACGCACACTCGCACCTGCAGCTCCGCTGGGGCCCGCGGCACTGGCGTCCACGCCGCCAGCACCTGCTGCCGCCCCCGAGACTCCAGACGCGGGCACGCTGCTGGCTCCAGGCGCGCTGTCCCCGCCGACGGGCGCGGCCTGAAAGCCAACTGCGGCCTCGGCTCGCAGGCGCTCGGCCCCGTGCCCACTCGCACCTGAGGCTCCGCTGGGGCCCGCAGCACAGGCGCCCGCGCCGCCAGCGCTTGCAGCTCCGCTGGGGCCCGCGGCACAGGCGCCCGCGCCGCCAACACTTGCAGCTCTGCTGGGGCCGGCGGCACTGGCGCCCGTGCCGCCAGCACGTGCCGCCGCCCCTGAGACCACAGACGTGGGCGAGCCGCTGGCTCCAGGCACGCTGTCCCCGCCGACGAGCGCTGCCTGGGGGCCAGCTGCGGCCTCGGCGCGCAGGCGCTCGGTTCCACGCGCACTCGTACCTGCGGCTCCGCTGGGGCCCGCGGCCCTGGCGCCCGTGCCGCCAGCACCTGCCGCCGCCCCCGAGACCTCAGACGCGGGCACGCCGCTGGCTCCAGGCAGGCTGTCCCCGCCGACGGGCGCGGCCTGAGAACCAGCTGCGGCCTCTGCACGCAGGCGCTTGGCCCCGTGCCCACTCGCACCTTCTCCGCTGGGGCCCGCGGCACTGGCGTCCGCACCTGCGGCTCCGCTGGGGCCCGCGGCGCTGGCGCCCGCGCCGCCTGCCGCTGGCTGCCCGGCCATGACCACGAGCACTTCAGATAGCGCTCCTGGGCGTCGGCTGGCAACGGCCCTTGCCCTCGGAGGCCGGGGATGGCCCGGTCCTTCTGGCGCTGCTTCGCCATCCGAGGCCTCCCACCTGGGCGGAGCCCGCGCTCCCACAGGCTGCGCGGGTTGCGCCCGCTCTCGTCCGTCCTGTCCGCCAGGCAGGGCTCCTTCAGCCGCGGCTTGACCCCTGAGCGGCCTCCCAGCACCATGTAGGCTCCGCACATGGTGCACGCCACCAGCTCCTGGGTCTGATCGCCGTCGCCACAGCACGCGTAGCTGAGGGCGTGCCCGAGGATGCTGAAAGCCACCGCGCCCGCCGAGAGGGCCGCGGCGCTGCCAGCCGAGCGAGCGCTCTCCAGGCGCGGCCTCTTGGGCGGCGGGCCCTCCTCGGCTGGCGGGGCCTGCGGGTCGGGCGGCACCTCGAAGCGCACCCTCGCCGACGGCTTGGCTGCCCACAGCACGCAGCCTGGCTCCCATCTAGAGCTGGTCTGCCGTGCTGGTCTGCCGCGCTGGTCTGCCGTGCCCGTCTGCCGTGCTGGTCTGCCGCGGTGGTCCGCCGTGCTGGTCTGCCCTGTCGGTCTGCCGCGCTTGTCCGCCGCGCCGGTCTGTCCACTGTCTGAAGATGCTTCGAGCGAGAGCGTTGCATTCAACATAAGAAGCAATAAACCACCCCTGCTGACATGCTTTTCTCGGCGATGGTGTCTCAGGCGAAACGCTCATTTTCAAAAATGACGAGAATTCTAGACGCATCGCGTAACCCCACCAGCCCATCCAGACACGATGCCCAAAGCAATTGCCTCCATCTGGGAAGTGGGCACCACACAAAGGAAGGGTCCCCCAGTGGAGGCCTCTTGGAGAGTCTCGGGTGCCTCGGAGAGCTTCGTGGGGCATCTTGGGGGTCTTTTGGAGGCATCTTGGAGGCCTCTTGGGCGCCTGCTGGGGCCTCCTGGGCGCCTCTTGGGGCCCTCTTCAAGCGCTCTTGGGAGTGGGAGCGCTCTTAGGGCCATCTTGGAGGACATCGATCAAACAAGAAGCGAGCATTAGTTAGCGCTGCCCCTCGGGAGCCCAAACAATCGCCGATTGGGGCGCTCTTGGGCCGCTCTTGGAGCGCTCTGGGGCGCAATTGGCCCCGTCTCGAAGCTCTCTTGAGCCTCTCTTGGAACCCTCTGAAGCCATATTCGAGCCATCTTGAGGCCTCGGATGGCCATCGGAAGCGAAAAGGCGAGAAAGCAAGACACACAGATTGTCCTAAGGTTTTGGCCTCTTCGGGGCCTCCTGGGAGAGGCGGTCTCGGGGCATTTGGGAGCATCGTGGGAGCAATTATGATGCATCTTGGGGGGGCCAAAACCTTAGTAAGACCAACGATGTTGGCATCCTCGCCAAAGCCGTTTTGGACGCTCCGGCACCTCGCGAAACCCCCAGTACAGGTCCATGGAAAGGGCGTAGGGGGAGGGGCAAGCCCCTCCGCGCAAGGGAAGAAGAAGGGGTGGAAGAGGAAACTCCCTAAACCACCTACGACCAGAGGGCTGGTGGGATTCGCGACTTCCCCGATCGGAGGGTGTTTCAGGCAAAAGCTTGTTTCTGCAAGCGCCGACGCTTGTAAACTTTCCATGTGGTGGAGATGTCCCTCGCGAAACCGTTATTCCCGGTGGTCTTGACAGCGCGAATTAGGGGGCTCGGTTTGGGCTCTCTCGGTGGGCCTTGATGCCCTTACAAATGAATACGGTGCGATGGTGGACACAAACGTTGTTTGAGGATGCCCCTCGCGAAACCAAAATGTAGGTCTGGTCCGTCTCGACGCTTATGCGATAGCAAATCCAAGAAGATGTCGATTAGACCCACATGCCCCACACAGATGTCATCGCAAGTGCCAGTTGTCTGACATTGCCCCGCGCGAAATCGCCATTTTCGGCAGCCCTCAGGGCGCTTTTGGATCCACATTGGGATCCATTTTGGGCGCTCTCGTTTCATCATCCTGAAGCACTTCAAATATTCTATCAAGAAGACGTTGAGAACACATCGATTCTCGGATGACCCCGGCGAATGGGGCCTAGCCTGTCGTGCTGGTCGCGTTGGTCTGCCGCGCTCCTGATCATTTTCTGGAGAAGGCCTTAGCGAAAACGTCGCATTAAACCCAAAACGTAATGAATAAAACAGCCCAGTCGACATCTGAATGTTTCGAGGATGTCTCCGGCGAAACGCCCCTTGCTTGCTTACATGAACTATCAACGCCCTCACGCGTTGGAGGACGTCTCCAGTGAAGCGCTTGACTTCTGAAAGACGCCGTTGCGAACATCTCAGATTTGCGAACACGTCGCAAGCGAAATGCTCCAGAAAGGTTGGCCAAAGAAGAGCGCTGCGCGATACGCCACACAATGCTTCGCGGCGCGCGCGGATCTTCTTTTCTTTTGTTGGCCTCCGCATCGGCGGCCACAGGTCGGACGCTCGCCGCGCGCCGCGCGCCGCGCGCGCGCCCGGCCCGCGGGCCCCCGCGGCGCCCCGGCGCGCCCCTCGAAGAGAGTGTGGGGCGAAGCGGAGCGCGGGGTGCCCCCGTCTAGGAACGGGTCTTTCACCGCCCTTCGTAAGGCCCCCCGTGGGAATGTAGCAAGCTCACAGCCCGCGCCGACCCACCCGCCCAAGCGTGCCACAGGACAACAGCGCCTGCCCGCAAAAAGGGCGACCCCCCATCCCAACGCAGAAATAAAACAAGAGAGCGAGGAGAAGCATAAGCAAGGCGGAACCAACAAGGCACGTGAAGGCAAACTGGAAGAGACAAGAAGGCATCGGACAAGTGGATCAACCCTCGCTGGCACACTACAACGCAACAGGACGCGAGGGGGGGACACGCCAGAAGACCAGGCCAAAACACAAGGGCACCACGCACAGATGCAAGCCAGCAGCGGCAGCGGACACCGGAGACCGAGGGGCGCAACAACACTGCGAGGCAGGATGCCACGAGGGCAACGACAAGCGAGTCAGCCGGGTAGGAGAGACGAAACATGAGCCAACGCTGCGCCACGCCCCATCCATGCATTTCCTCGACAAGTACCGCTTTCCCTTCATTGCATTCCCTCGGCACACCCAACGTCCAAGAAAGCACTCATCAAACCCAAACTCACACAAACACAGCAACGCACTCATCATTCCTACTACCAGGCTCATACACGAGGACACAACAAGCAGGTGCAAACCAGCAGCAGCGGACAAGGGGACAACGTCAGAAAAGGGGAGGCAGAGGGAAGCGGAGGCGGAGCAGGCGGGAAGGAAAGGGGGGAGGGGAGGACGCGCGGACGGCAAGCGAGGCAGGCACAGGAGTACAGAAAGCAATGCCTTCTGCTGCATCGCCGTCGTGCTCGCGGGCAAACCCGATATATGGTCCAGCTACTGCAGTGCTTGGGGGGAGGGGGGGTAAGCACGACGGCGCCGGCGATTGCCGGCCCCCCCCCTGCCCGAGCCCCCTACAGAGCCACCAGCAGCGCCCTAGAGCGGGCTCGAACCTGTGATGGCCACGAGAGTAGCCGCAGCCACGAAGTGAACGTGCTCGCGGCGCTCCACAAGCGGCCGGCTGTCTGGAAGAGAAACAGTGAAACTTGGGCGCAACAGAAGGGCGGAGGCAGAGGGGGCCGGGACCAGAGGGAAGCCCGGTGAGTGGCTGTCGCGGGCACGCGAAAAGGGCGTGCCAGATGTCCACGTCCAGCGCGCCGCGGCCGCCGCAACAGGGCAGGGTGGTGACGCAAAGCGGAGCTCCCAAGACCTGGAGCGGCCAGCAGCCCGACAGGCGAACAACCGCCCACAACCGAAAGTGGAGCCACGAGGCAGGCCCAAGGGCAAGGTCCAGCATGTCCCACTGCAGCCCTGGCAACCCTGTATGCCAAGCCGAAAAAAAGGCAAGCGAAAGACAGGCAAGGCAACGGCAGTCGCCCGCTGGAACGCGGCAACATCAAGTTTGGAAAGGGCTGGGCGGACCACGTAAACCTTGTAATTGCGAAGGAGTCGGCGGCGGGCCGCGGGATCGGCGCGGGCAGCGCAACACGCCTGCGCGCCCGCGAAGGGCCGATCAACCACGTCCGGGATGGGGCTATCCAGCGCCTCCATCGAAGCCCGGACGGCGCTCGCCCAGGTGAAGCAAGACGTGGCCGAGGCCAGCCTAAGCATGCTGGCGCCCGGATGCGTTTCTGGCGGTATGCAGAGCCTCGCCCGAGCGAAGATGGTGCGCTCCACCATCTGGGCACCCAGTCGCAAAAGCCACACGCACTGCGCAAGGACAACGTCGACTGGCAGCGCTGGACCTATGGCGCAGCCAGAAAGGCGACTGGCCCAGGACGCTTGCAAAGAGTCAAGCGGGTAACGGGCGCGCGGAGCAAGGAAGGGGAAAGGGGACTGGTAAAGCAACGCGGAGTCCACGCGCAAGGGCACCTGGGCACACAAGACTAGGAGACCAAAGCCGCCCGAGACACGAGACTGGCACCTGGGCACAGAAGATCTTTGATAACGTCCGGCAGAGACAGATTCAGCCACAGCGTCCAGCACGCTCCTCGTGCCTCGAAGACGCTCCCCGTCATCCAACAGCGAGATCCGGGGTGCAGCTGGGGCCCCTCAGACGGTAACGCGCCGAAGGCGCAGAGCCACTAGAAAAGAAGCGGCACATTAAATTCAAGAGAACGGTCTGCGCTAAAGAGCTTCCCGTCATACCCTGGTCTGTCCTGTCGGGTTTCTGCAATCCTGTACGCGGCAGCCCTACTCGGGCGCTGCATCCAACCACTTACAGAGGCCCCCCCAATTACTCCAAGGCCCGCAGAAGACAGCACGCTCTGCCCCGGGATCAAAATAGCCTCGAGCTGCCTCTCGCTAGCGGTCGCGTGAGCTACCAGCGCAGCTACGCGTCGGCCACTGAAGTGCCCGAGCTGGGCCGCCTTTCCGCAGCGGGCCACATTTCAAACCTGTCTCCAGCTGCCTCGGAACTTGACTTCGCCCAGGCTCCTCTCGTTGACGGCCCCGCCGCTCGAGGTACCCACGTGACGCGTCTGCGCGAGCACGAGTCAGTGGAGCCCAAGCGGCACAGGGCCACCTCCTTGAAGCGCGCCACGCACTGCAGGCAGTTGACGCCCCACCCTGGAGCACCCGCAGTCGCGCTCTTGAGCTCCGCCAAAGCTCGGCCGATCCAGTCGCGCAAGCAACGGCTGTCGATCAGCACGGACAAGGCGCTGTCGCCTGTCTCGGACGGCCCCCCCTCCCCCAGGGGTCAACCAGCAGCCAAAAAAAAAAACTGGCTCGCGCAATGTCTCGGTCCCACTAGGCGTTCGGGACTGCTGGCCAGCAGCTGCCCTGGTCACCTGGTGAGCGCCACGGACAGCTCCATCTGTCGACAGCCCTACCTCACGAAGCTGTTGGCAACCGCGCACCACATCATCAATGGTTCTGGCAGCCGTGACCTCAAAGGGCACAGCATCCTCTAGGCACTGCAGGACCAATGCCGTCGGCCATCCCCCGGTCGCCCTAGCCGCGAATGTCGATGCATCCGGGCGGCCAGCACCGTCATCCCATTGCCAAGCTGTCCCCCTACACAGGACAGCACCAGAAAGCAGTTCGCGAACATGCCGTCGAGGCCGGAGCCGCTGATGGCCACGATCCGCTCGATGGCCCCCCCGCTCAGCTACAGGAAACGCGCCCGCTCCTTCTTGTAGTCGGCAAGAGCCCGCAAGTAACGCCTGGCCGAGAGAGTTCGCCTTGTCGGCCTCCACTTGGGGAGTTGCGCAGTCGCCAGCTTGGGCGCCTCTCTGGCACGAGAACGCAACACACCCCTACATCGGCCTCGCCCCCTGACGTCCCGCTCAAACTCGAGGCGGGCTGGCGCCTCCGAGGCCGAACGCCCTGACCAGCTAGCTCTTTGCCGGCGGCCTCGCCGTCGGGCTTGGCACCCGTCGGTGCGCGACCCCGCCTCAGCCCCTCTGGCCTCCCAGCTAGCGCCGCCCGCCGCCGCGTCGCCAGCTGGGTCGCCCCAGTTGTCGAGGCGCCGCCTGCCTGCCGCGCGCGCGCTCGCTGAGGCGCCAAGCCTGCTGCCGGTCCAGGCTGGGCCAGAGCGAGGGCCCGCACCGTGTCCACGCGGAACCATCGAAAAAGCGAGGGCCGAACGCAGCCGCGAGCGGGCGAGCCACGGCGGCCACGAGGAGGAGCGGGGAGGGAGGGCTGACCCGAACGCTGTCGTTCTGGCACGCCATCTTCAGGAGTTTCTTGGGCGGCCCTGGGGCCCAGGCGGCCGCTCAAACAAAACACGTCCAGGCCCAACGTCAAAAGCACACCCCGCCTGCTACAAAGCATCAACAGATGCAGGCCCCCCGAGGACCGCCCCAAAACCAATTGCCATCCGAAGTGCGGTGGCGCGCGGGGAAAGAGGACACGGACGGAAATTAATCATGTAGGCAGCCTGGCTCGTCCGAATTGTTTTGCACTGGGCACCCCGCGCCCCGTCGTCCTGACACGACGACCCAGGCAGCTGTCAGTGAAACTTGCTTGTTTGTTGTCGAAACTACCTGTCGTCTAACGCTTTTGTTGTCGACTGGCCACCCTGGAACTGATTTGTGCTCGCGTGGCCCCGGTGCGACTGACTCTACTGCCTCCGGGCCCCCGCTGCCTGCTCGCGGCTCCGGAAGTCGTCTGGACCCTGCGGCCTCTGGCTCAGAAAGTGCTGTTACAGCGCCGCTCTGGCAAGAAGCCCTCCCCCCTGCCACCTCCATGGCTCTTTAACGTCCCTCCTCGCCCGGGCGACCCACTCGACCTGGCCCTGCCGTCCGCTGAGAGACGGGCGACTGCGGCGGCCTCGCGCCCACTGGTGGCGGGATCCCGCTGTCAAGCGGGGCAACGCCGCAGGCTGGGCACGGGCGCGCGCGAGCGCTGCCAACGCAAGAGTTTGACCCTGGTGGCGCGGGAACTTGGCCCTCGCGTGCGGCGCGGGCCCTCCTGGGAGCACGAGGGGCCCTCCCTGCGCACTGGCTCGCGCCGCCCTCTTCGCGTCTTGGGGCGCCAGCGAAAATCCGACAAGCCAAACACCGGCACCCTCGAGAAGGGGGCCCCTTGCCGCGCAGAGGGCGCCCCGTCAGCTCCGCAAGCCGCGCGACGGAGCCCAGCACGTCGCCCCACATGTAGTTCCAGAGCGGGCCCTCTGGTTCCCCCACCTGGCTGGGGTCCCCGCCAGGCCCCCCCCCCGATGAGCACATCCCCAGCGGAAGTGACAGAACCAAGCGAGGCAGGCCGCGCGTGAGTCGTCGCGCGGCTCCCCGCATATATGGCACACAGCGCTGGCTGCTGCTTGCTCTGGCCCCTGTAGCGGCTGCGGCTGCTCCTCGGCCGCCTCGCGCCGCGCTGCACCCCTCGTGGGGCGCCAGAGGCGGGGCGGAAGGAAGAGGTTCGAGAAGTCCCACGGCCTCCCCTCTTGCTCGGAGGAGCTGCAGGCCTGGCGCGCGATCCTGCTGGTCGCTGCGCTGGTGCCCACCAGAGCGGCGTTGCTGGTGGCAGTCGTTCTGGCGGCGGTCGCTGTGGGGCTGCTCGTTGCGCTGGCGTCGCTGCGCGTGGTGCAATATGGAAATAAATTCTTGTGTTTCTCCGTATCGGTACCTTCCCCGTTCCCTCCTGCGTTTTGCCTCTGCGCAACGTAGCCTGGCCCTCCCCACCCACCCTTGGCTCGCAACCTCCCCCCCTACCCTTGTTCGGGCTTGAAAGCAGACAGGGCGAGGCAACGTTTTTGAAATGCATAAGGGAGTGCCACGGCACCAAAGTTCCCTCCGAAATCAACGGCGGGAGGGCCGACGCAGGTTCCAGACAGAACGTCGTGACCATCGGGTCCCGCCCAGGCCCACTCACGGGGAAGAGCTTTACTAGTGGAGGCAGCGCATCAATGTTCTAGTCCGCGAGGGGAGCGATGAGGAAATTTCCAGAAGGGACACCACGGCAAAACCTCCCCACACTACACGCACACTTCAGCGGCGCCCCTGTCCCTCCCCGTTCCTTTTCTCCCGCCTCTGCCCCCCCCCCCCGGCTGTGAAGGCCACACCTTCGTGCCTATGCTGCTGCGCCTTCGGTTCAGCAGCTCCCTCCCCCCACTTTCTCTACCCCGCCCCGTCACTGAATGCGACGCGCGGATCATGTGCACCGGCGCGCGCCCCCCCCTCCGAGCCCGCGCGCGGGACCTGTAGGGCGCAGGAGGCGTGACTAGACCAGCTGCGAAAAACAAACCGCGAAAAGCGAACAGCGAAAAGCGAAGCTTTTCGCGATCGTAGTCCTCGACGATTTTGAGCGTTGTTGTGATGCTGCTTGTTGCGGAGGCGCTGCTAACAGAGGCGCAGCTGGCTTGTGCCTGTGATTATGCTTGTGCTTGTGCTTGTGTTTGTGCTTGTGCTTGTGCTTGTGTTTGTGCTTGTGCTTGTGCTTGTGCTTGTGCTTGTGTTTGTGCTTGTGCTTGTGCTTGTGCTTGTGCTTGTGCTTGTGCTTGTGCTGGTGCTGGTGCTGGTGCTTGTGCTTGTGCTTGTGCTTGTGCTTGTGCTTGTGCTTGTGCTTGTGCTTGTGCTTGTGCTTGTGCTTGTGCTTGTGCTTGTGCTTGTGCTTGTGCTTGTGCTTGTTGTTGTGCTTGTTGTTGTGCTTGTTGTTGTGCTTGTGCTTGTGCTTGTGCTTGTGCTTGTGCTTGTGCTTGTGCTTGTGCTTGTGCTCGTGCTCGTGCTCGTGCTCGTGCTTGTGCTTGTGCTTGTGCTTGTGCTTGTGTTTGTGCCTGTGCCTATGCCAACGCCTGTGCCTGTGCCTGTGCCTGCCTGTGCCTGTGCCTGTGCCAGTGCCTGTGCTTGTGCTTGTTCTTGTGTTTGTGCTTGTGCTTGTGCTTGTGCTTGTGCTTGTGCTTGTCCTTGTGCTTGTGCTTGTGTTTGTGCTTGTGCCTGTGCTTGTGCTTGTGCTTGTGCTTGTGCTTGTGCTTGCGCCTGCGCTTGTGCTTGCGCTTGCGCTTGCGCTTGTGCTTGCGCTTGCGCTTGTGCGTGTGCTTGTGCTTGTGCTTGTGCTAGTGCGTGTGTCTGTGCTTGTGCTTGTGCTTGTGTTTGTGTTTGTGCTTGTCCGTGTGCTTGTGCTTGTGCTTAAGCTTGTGATTCTGCGTGTGCGTGTTGTTGTGCTTGTGCTTGCGCTTGTTCGTGTGCTTGTGCTTGTGCCTGTGCGTGTGATTGTGGTTGTGCGTGTGCCTGTGCTTGTGCGTGTACTTGAACTTGCGTTTGTGCTTGCGCTTGCGCTTGCGCTTGCGCTTGCACTTGCGCTTGCGCTTGCGCTTGCGCTTGTGCTTGTGCTTGTGCGTGTGCTTGTGCTTGTGCTTGTGCTTGTGCTTGTGCTTGTGCTTGTGCTTGTGCTTGTGCTTGTGCTTGTGCTTGTGCTTGTGCTTAAGCTTGTGATTCTGCGTGTGCGTGTGCTTGTGCTTGTGCTTGTGCTTCTGCTTCTGCTTGTGCTTGTGCTTGTGCTTCTGCTTGTGCGTGTGCTTGTGCTTGTGCTTGTGCTTGTGCTTGTGTTTGTGCTTGTGCTTGTGCTTGTGTTTGTGCCTGTGCTTGTGCTTGTGCTTGTGCTTGTGCTTGTGCCTGTGCGTGTGCGTGTGCTTGTGCTTGTGCTTGTGCTTGTGCTTGTGCTTGTGCTTGTGCTTGTGCTTGGGCGTGTGCTTGTGCTTGTGCTTGTGCTTGTGATTGTGCTTGTGCTTGTGCTTGTGCTTGTGCTTGTGCTTGTGCTTGTGCTTGTGCTTGTGCTTGTGCTTGTGCTTGTGCTTGTGCTTGTGTTTGTGCTTGTGCTTGTGCTTGTGCTTGTGTTTGTGCTTTTGCTGCCAGCTGCAATCGCTGTGGTCGGTGCCAGGTGCTGCTGCTCGACATTTGTGTTCGCCATTGTGCTGCTGCTGCTCGTAGCCAGTCTGTTGGTGTTCGCTGCGGTGCTGCTCGTTACGCCAGGGCTGCTGGGCGTGGCTTTACTGGTCGCAGGCGTCGTGCCGCTTGTGTTGCTGCTGGCTGCAATTGTCGTTGTCGTCGTTGGCGTGCTAAATTGGTGAGTCGCTTGGCGTTTCCCTTGGTTGCGCGTGGTGCTGCTAGTCGCCGTTGTGGCGCTACTGGCCGTAGTCGTTCTGGTGGGTCCGATGTGCTGTGGCTGGTGCGCGCGGTGAGGCTGTCTGCGGTCGTAGAACTTCTTGTCCGGCTGCTGCTGGGCGCGATTGTTGTTGTCACGACAGTGCTGGTTGCTTAGCGGCTGCTGTAGCTGCGCTTGATGCTGCTGGTCGCCGTCGTGGCGTCCGCCATAGCGCTGGCGCTGGTCGTAGTCGTCATGTGGTGGACGCTGTGGTGCCGCTCGTAGTGACATGGTTGTGCCGCGCGGTGATGCTGGTCGCAGGTGGTGCCTGCGGGAAATATGTTCGGAGGCTGCTGCGGGCTGGCGTTGGTGCTGCTGCGCGTGGAGGTTCTGTGCGCTGTCGCTGAAGACTCGGCGCTGTTGTTGGCGCTGCTCGCGGTCGTACTCACGGTGCGCGGAGTCGTGTTCGCGCTGCTGGTCGGAAACGCTGTGGCTGTTGTGGCGCTCCTCATTGAGCTGGTGTTGCTGGGCATCAGGCTGGTCGTGGCAGCAGAAGCAGGAACAGCATCACGCTCCCGCAGGGGAAGCCTCGAGGTGCTCGGTCGGAGCCGGGGGCGCCTCCGCTCACACTGATTACTTTCTCTCCGCGCCCTGCCACTCCATCTCCCTTCCAGTCCTATCCTTCACTGTCCTTTTGGCATGAAGCGACAGTGTCGGGCCGGCAGCACTACCCAGGCCAGGGCAGGGACGCTGCCTACGTTCATCCATTGGCGGTCCCGACGCAGGCAGCACGGAGCCTTCTTGTCACGGAACGTTCGTGACCCCAGCGGGGTGCTCTCACAACCAGCAAACAAAACAGGTCCGTCCAGCCAAAAAATACTGGTGCAACGCCATTTTGACAGTGGCGACAAGGGCAACGAGGTGGCAGTGGATGACAGCTCCGTGGGTCACGACGTGAACTGAAACTACCTGTCGCCACCGCGCTGGTCGGGACGCCGCCAAAAGACAGAAAGACAGTTTCCGGCAGAACGTCTGTCCAGCAATCGTGGAAACTCGTCGCGGAAATTCGCGCCGTTATGGGCCAGGGCAACAAAGAGGCGAGAAGGAGAACTCCCCTGTGCTGCGCACGAGAAGCGCAAGCGACAAGAGGTGAGCAGACGCCTGCCGTCGCAGCCTGGGAAGTAA
>CAUYUJ010006769.1:468029-527278 GCA_963575745.1 Prorocentrum cordatum
CAGCCGCAGCACCAGCAGAGGCAGCAACAACATCAGCAGCACCACCACCAGCAGCAGCACCAGGGATCACACTCTTTGGATCCCTCCACCTCCTCCTCCTCCTCTTCCTCCTCCTCTTCCCCGCCCCCAGGGATGGCCGGAAGGGGCCTTCCAAGGCCACCCCCTTGCTCCCAGAGATCTCTCAGTTCATCCTGGTTGCTCGCTTTGTTTCCCTAGATGTGTCCCTTCGTCCCTTTTCCCGTCAGCTCTCGTGGGCAGGCCTTCTGAATGGGCTGATGAGGATACTTTTTGGTCGCGAGCGCAAGCGGTACAGCCGCGCGCCGTCAGAACGAAGCAAAAATGCAACGGCAAGCTGGTGGGGATACTTTTTGGTCTGCGGGCTCGCGAAGCAGATCGAAAGCCGTCGGAACACTAGCTGGGCTCTGGTGGGGAATTGACCTGACGAAGGACCCAACCAGAAGCATTCGGGGATACCGCGTTCTGGGTCCACGTTTCGACTGGCCTCCCTATGAGGCCACGATCCGGGCGAGGGGTTACTTTGTCTTCAAACGAGGATCCAACTTCACAGGCATGTTTTTGCCGACACCCGAATGTCATGGGAAATTTGAGAATAGCATTCAGATTGAATAACTGCGGAAAGGGGTTGGACGAGAAGGAGGACGAGAAGGAGGCCGAGACGGAGAAGGAGGAGTAGGAGAAGGAGAAGGAGGAGGAGGAGGAGAAGAAGGAAGGACCAGCTGCGCAGCACCGCCACAGTGGTGCGGCCCGAGGAAGTCGCAGTGGCGGCGGGTTGCGGTGGTAAGACGCCTTTTGCGGATGAAGTCCGTGCGCCGCACACAGGCGGCACCGACATCGATCAAACTTTGGACCCTGCGGTGTCACTTTGCACAGGCTCGTGAGTTCGGGAGTCCGCCGGCGGGCGTCGCCGCTGTGGGCGCCGGCGCGCGCGTGGGCGCAGCCGGAAGTTCGACCAGCCACGACTAGGGGAGCTGTGTTCTTTGCCCCCCCCCCTCTCAGGGGGAGCGCGTCGCACTGGCGTCCTCTTGAGAGGGCTGTCGAAGCCGACGGCCCCCCCGAGGGGAGACGCACGCAGCTCCCCCAGCAGCGGCTCGTTCGACCAAGAGAAACATCAACTCTTGGAGGTCCGTGCGAATTTCGTGGGTCGGCGCTCACCCGCCCCAGCGCGCCAAGGGCAGCGACCAGGTGTGCCGCGGAGGTGCGGAGATTGCGGGGGGGAGGAGGAGGAATAGGAGGAGGAGGAGGAGGAGGAGGAGAAGGAGGAGGAGAAGAAAAAGGAGGAGAAGCAGGAGGAGGAGGAGGAGGAGAAGGGAGGAGGAGGAGGAGGAGGAGGAGGAGGAGGAGGAGGAGGAGGAGGAGGAGGAGGAGGAGGAGGGAGGAGGATGAGAAGGAGGAGGAGGAGGATCCCAAGAAGGTCAAGGACGAGGTCAAGCCTGCGCCCGCCACGGGGCGGCGCCCAGGGCACAGGCGGGTGCAAGCCGACAGGCGTTCGTGTCGTTCACTCACACGCCATGCGCCGTCCGGCGCGTGGGCAAGAGATCAAGCTCAAGCACTCGCAAGCAGAGCTGGGAGAAACTCTGTGCCGGCTGCTCAGGGCACGGGGGGAGGAGGAAGGTGAGGAGGAAGACGAGGCAGCAACTCACATCCAGGAGCCCAAAAGGTCTTTGGAACAAGACCTGCGTGAACCCCACGCGACTTTTCAGCGGGATCTGAGACGAAGGAAAGGGGAAGGGGAGGCGGGATCTGAGGACTCCCAAAATTCTCCAACAAAACCACAGGCGGAACCGTTCAAGAGCATCTGGATGCCTCCGGAAAGTGCCCCAAGTCTATTCTCCAAAACCGCTCCCCAGAAAGGTGTCTTGGAAGATCCTGAACGGCGAAAAGGAAAACCATCAGACAACCTGGAACCCCACGAGAACCCAAGGGCCCCAAGACAGCCGCAGTGGGCCCCCCCCCGAGATATCCCGAAGCAATTAAAACCAGATGTGCCACATGTTGCGATTTGTCGGGCGGAGCTCGAACAGTCGCCACAGCAAACGCGACGATCGAACAGCCACGGATCTCGCCGCAGCCACGTGGATGCATCGAAAGGATATGCGCACTGCCACGGCGTATGCCCGTGGGCGCGGCAAAATGCGAGATACCTGTAAGCAAAGATGCAAGACGAAAGAGAGAAAAAGAGGCAAAGAAAGAGTGAGAGAGAGAGAGACGGAAAGAATGAGAGAGAGGGAGGATCCAAGCGAGAGAAAGAGAAAGAGAGATAACCAAAAAAAAGAGAATCACAAAGATCGGATTAAAGACAGAAAGAGGAGAAAGCGAAAGAGAAGCCGAAAGCGAAAGAGGGAGGCCCTCAAAACAAAATAACCAAAAACTACAGAGAGAGACCGATGCAGAGAGAGAGAGAGAGAGAGATCGGGGCGCTCTTGGACGGCATCTTGAAAGCCTCTTGGGGCGTCTGAGGGGCCTCCGGGGCAGTTTAAAACGCATCGTGTGTCGCCAGAGACCCCTGGACGGCATCTTGGGGGTGTCTCGAGACCGCCTGGGGCCGCCGGGATTGCTGTCTGAGGGCACCCCGGGGCAATTTCAGGCCTCCCAAAGGCGGGCCCGGGCCCCCGTCCCCACATTTGTGGTCGAGGTTCCGGCCCTCGGCCCCCGAGCCCGGTGCACCGTTATATGTATACACCAGAGCAGAATATGACAGAAGAACAGACCTCCCGACTAGCCCATCCTACACATCGCGGCCGCCAGATCCCCAGATCCACCGAGCCTCCCCCCGAGTATCCAGCCACCCGCGCCTCCGACGAGCATGACAAAACTAAACAGAACAGCGCATGAATGTTTGAAAGGCGACATTGGTTCTCTCTACTGAATTCGAGCTGTAGGCAAGCTACGGAGCTGGGAAGCACACCGTCAAGAGGAAATTCGCCGGCCCAACGGGCCAGGGCGTGCTAAGATCTCCGGTAACTGGTTAACAGTATTAACAGTATTTCTAGTTCGCGCGCGCGGGGCGGCCCCTGGGGGTCCCCCGGCGAAAAGTACCCCGACCAACGCCCGGTCGCCGCCCGGTCGCCGCCCGACCGCCGCCCGACCAAGTCTACTCAGAGATGGTTTTCCTTCTGGGTGCGGCCTCTCAGGCTCCCCAGAGCGCGCTCAGAGTGCCCCAAGAGGCCCCCAAGACTGCCCAAGAGGCCCCCGAGACGCCCAAAGAGCGCTCGAAGACGCCGAAGATGACCCCAAGACGGCCCAAAAGGCCCCCAAGACAGCCCAAGAGGCCTCCAAGACGCCCCAAGAGCCTTCCAAGAGGCCTCCGAAGAGAGCCCCAAGAGGCCAAAATCGTTGATTTTCATTGGTTTTTTCGATGTTTTTTGTGTTCTGGCTTTTTCGGCTTCCGGACGCTCCAAGACGGCCCAAGAGGCCCCCAAGACCGCTCCAAGACGGCCCACGAAGCTCCCAAGACGGCGCCGAAACGACCCAAGAGAGCCCTCAAGACGGCCCAAGTGCCGCCCAAGACGGACCAAGAGGCCCCAAGACGGGCCCAAGAGGGACTCAGGAGGGATACCGAGAACTCAAAAATGGAGCCCTCCGTCCCAGAAGGCGCCCAGGAGGTCCCAAAGAGGCCCCAAGAGGCCTCCAAGAGGCCCCAAGATGTCGCCAAGAGGCCCCAGGAGACTCCCAGGAGGCCCAAAAGAAGCCCCAGAAGGCTTCAAACATGTCTCCCAGGCGCCCCCGAACGGCCTCTCAACAGACCCCAAGAGGCCCCCCAAAGAAGCATCTTGACGACGACTCTATTTCGCCCCATCGAGAGACGACCCCCAGGGAACTGCTTCACCATCAAAACTCCCCACGCAACGCGTCCGAACGACACCCGCCCCCAAGAGCGCAACATGGGCAACGAACGCACAGACAAAAACCAGCGATGCCATATCACGGGCCGGCGGAATGAGCGAAGCGATTCAATAATCAGAAACATGCGCCCAGAAATCGAGACGTCTGAGATCGATATGCTACCAGAGATGCGACTGAAACTTAGATTCCCACTCTGCAAAGCTTGTGAAGATGAAAGCTTGTTTTCTTTACTTAATCGAGCTGTCGGCGAGCTAAAGAGCTCGGAAGCAGACAAATCGACAGGGAATCATCAGCAGCGCTAATCCGAACAAATATTTGCACTCTGCAATTCTTGGAGAGGCGATGTTGGTTTCTTCACTTAGTTCGAGCTGTAGGCAAGCTACGGAACTGGGAAGCACAAGGCTAGCAGACTCTAATCAAAAACATTGCCTGAAGTATCAAGAAGATCGGTATGCTACCAGAGTTCAGTCTCAAAAACGATTCGCATTCCTGCATTATTCTGTGAGAGATGATGTTGGTTTCTCTACTCAAATTCGAGCTGCAACCGAGCTACGGAGCTCATGCACACCAATCGATAGGGAATGCGGAGGATCTGATGCAAAGTAGACGCCTGAGATAGATCTGCTATCAGAGCTGCAAGCAAAAAACGATCTGCGCTCTTTTTTTTGAAGAAGTCGGAACAGTAGGCGAGCTCAGGATCTTTGTTCGACTTATGTAACAAACGGCTATGTAGCGCATCTCCGGCCCGAGTTAAGTCAAGAAAATCATCACCATCTCTAAAAATTAGCAGGGTACAAATAATTGTTCGAACCTAGCTCTGATACGAGTTCCGGCGTCTAGATACTTGAGACTAGCGCGCCTGACGATTTCCCTCTGATTGTTCTGCCGAATACTTATGTAGCTCGTCTGCAGCTCCAGTTTAGTTAAGAGAATCATGATCATCTCTGAAGCATTACAAGATACGATAGTTTTCGGACCTAGCTCTCAATGCAGACCGATTTCAGGCGTCTAGATACTTTACGCTAGCGTGCCTGATGATTTGCTCCCGATTGCTGCGACAAAGACCCGGGCCAGAACGGACAATAGAATGACCTCGGGCCAGTTTTCTGAAGATTCTGAAAGATTTGAAGGTTCGTTTTGAATAAAATCCGAAAAGTAGCTTTTACGGATTGTTAAGCTGACATTCGAGAATGCTCTTTCCTTGTCATTTGGCACTGATATGATATGTGAAGAGCTCTACGAGGGTCCCGGCGGTAACCTGGTGGAGCAGAGATTACTTCCTGCCCAGCCAGGCCTCACCGCTGGGGCCCCCCTCGTTTCAAGCAGCATTGCGCTGTCAGCTGTTGGGTTTCCCATACGGTGCTCCCTTGCACACTGTGAGTTCGCTAATTGTACACATTGGTCTTGTGAGCCCCCGTTGGTTTCGATGGCGTGGCCTCATGGTCTGATAAACTCTGCTCAAGCTGGCGACGGCGGTAAACCGTCGACCTGGTTCTTTGCGGTCTTTGCGGTCGACTGCGCGGGCCGTCTGGCCCAGTCGCAAGCAAGAAACGGGCAACATACAGGTGAGCCAAGCCGCCCACCACAGCGAGTGCCGCAGTCAGGGAGCGAAGCTCTGATACAGAACAAGTGACTGTCAAGCGAAGCTCTTATTCGACACACGTGCATGCATGAGAACGTACAAGTATGAAGAAAAAAACACGAAATCACAAGTCACAATAGTTCAAACTCAACGTATGTGTGTACAACCCGTGGAAGAACATCAATGGCATGTTCAATCGCCGACATCTCGGCATCGGTAACTGAAGCATTGTTGTCGATAGAGAAAGCAGCACTGCACACCTCCGTCCACACAATATCTCTGGAGCTCGGCTTACGACAAGTCCGCGAGACAGGACCGACATCAATCCAGCAACCGACTCCGACACCAGCCGTCGACACACCGCCATCGAAGCCACAGTCGATGGCACAATACCTGTACAGACTCGAAATCTCATTGGGCTCCTGCCCTATACGATCCTGAAATATGTCGTTGCCCTCACGGGCAGTATGAGTGAGCACGTCCGCCCTTGTATTACATTCCTTGAAGCAGTGTTCGATCAGATCTCGTCCAGGAGCAAGTGGGCGTATACAAAACATAAAAGACATACCATCCAGACGGTTCATCATCATGTCAACTCTTCTCTGGAAATTATTGGCAAACACTTGCCAGTACCCATGACACCATGATACAATCAAGAGACTATCTCCATGAATACTTACGGGGACTCCAAAGGCTTCGAGATCTCAAACGGCATTTTCCCATTTGGATGCGTGTACAGCAAGTCGTTTAGCAAGACGATCGTTGGCAAGTTGTGATCCCTCCTCAACTCCATACTCCCGAAGTTCCTGTTGTGTTTGGATATGGACCTCACCAGCGACCCGAAGATGACTAAGGGCGTTAGCACGAATCTGGAAACAATCAAGCATATCCCGTGAACATACGTGTGCGGCGAACTGCTCAAAGGTCCCAGGCGTAGCACGGAACCCCTCCCACCAATTGGGGCCGAAGAACTCCGAAAACGTGTGGGTCCAATGTCGTTGCCCGATTGCCAAGCCCCCTCCTCGTTGGCGTTTCATCTGACTGGATTCCCGAAAGCAGAAATTCATGCGCAGGAACTCCGAAGCGCCCGTACGAATACGATCCCACATCACACCATATGCACACAAGCACGCACGTACATAACGCCATGTTCGATCTGCACTCTTCCACTCATCATGTATATATATATATATATATATATATATATATATATATATATATATCCGCATCGAGCACATGGAAAAACTCGCACATGTCTTTGGCCAAGTTCCAGGAAACACGAAGAAACCTTTGCACCATGGAAGCAAATCCCATCTCCTGAAATTTCCTCCTAGCCTCCGCATACCTCCTCCGACTCCACGTGGAAACATTCTCCTCAGGTCCCCTGGGACAAGTGAACATTTTACACAGGCAGAAACCCTCGACGGAGTGCATACGCTGGAAAGAATGGTTGTCGAGCGTCATACCCTCAATACCGTACATGGCTATCCCCTGGACCTTCTCCTGATACCTCCAGAATTTATCACGAATACTCACCGCCGAACATCGAAAATAGTTAGACATGCCAAAGAAGCTCTTACGTGCCATGGACAGACGGTAATCCACATCGGGATGGGTAGGAGTATTGAACTCAAAGTGGATCTCGACGCCGAGCACATTCATCGAAAAAAATTTCTGAAACGCAAAACCTCTGGTGTGACAACAATGAGGTCTTCCCCGGGTACGATGACGCCGTCTGCATTACAGCGTGGTGCAAGCCCACAGGACATGAAGAGCAATGATGACGCCTTCCACGCCATGCCGAATGAGAACAGTGGTAAAGTTAGATCGTGAACCATGCTCCTGAGATCTGCAGCCGAGCCGGCTACGAGATAGACGTTGTCAGCCCAGAGGAAGTGGCTGATGAGGAGCTCCTTACGCATGGACCCATAGAGCCCTTCGGCACAGTAGCCCATTCCCTTCACATCCCACGATCTGATGGCCTCTGCCCACATCGCCACGATAATCAAGTTGAACACCAGGGGCCCCTCAGGGCCCCCCGTACGTATGCACCTATCCCAATGGAGCCCAGGAGTTTCCATCCCTTCCACAATGACAGTACATATGGTTCCACCTAACGGGGCCAATAGAGCAGATTGAAGATATGAAGGTACATGTGCATGTTGTAAACCTTTTCTCACATTAGCTAAACTACAATGATCGAACGCTTGTTTGATATCAGCATTCACAATGTACACACTCTCATTCTTACCCCACGTATCCCCGTGTTGAGCCAGTGTTTGTAGACTGCTAGTAATCTCCCAAGTCTTACGTGCCTCCTGGAACCCATAGATACCCAAGTTATGGAATAGCCTAGAACGCTGTACAATATTCCCAGTAAGAATAACCACACAGGGCGAATACCAACGAGAAATAGCATTTTGCATAACAAGGTATCGACCCTCAGACAACGTCGTCACGCAAGGTACCTTGGGCATGAACGAAATCAGGACCTCCCTCCACACCTCAGGATAGTTCTGAGAACACGTGAATATACGATCGATTAGCATCTGGATAGAGCGGAGAGCAGACCAGGGGAGAGCACGAAGTATTTCGGTTGGCACACGGTCGGGCCCTGTCGCCCGCAGCGTCTTCAGGCAGCTTCGCGCCATGCAAAGAATAGCCATGCTGATGTACTCCGTACATCGTCCATCCTTGAAATTGGGCACAGCCTCCTTCTTCAACTCCTCCAACATGTTGACGCTCTCCTCCCTAACCTCCTCCGACGAATACTTGGCAGTAGAGTAATCCCGAATTTCCCGCCTCCACTCCCCCCTGTCCTCCGTGACCATCCCGTCTATGACAGGGTGCTTGATGCGGTGGCGAACCTTGCGCCTCGAAATGGGACTGTCCCACTCGGCAAGTGCGCGTCGGTAAGCCTTGCGATACCGATTGCAAACAACACGGAGCTCTCTGCGCTCCTCCTCCGACAAGGCTGGCACTGCACGGCGTAGCTTCTCTAGGCCACGCTGCAGCTTGGGCGGGCGAACGGGCGGCAAACCCCGGCCCAACTTAGCCGTCGCGAAGTTCACGTTCTCTGCATTCGTGTAAGCGCTCATGAACATGTTGGATAGATCCCCAGGAGAACACGCTACAGTGGCATCCCCAAGAAACCTATCAATACGTCTCCGAGCCATATCCTCATCCTCCCCTGTAGGAAATTTAAACCCGACCAGGGAACGTTCACGAGTGGCAGTTCTAGTAAAGGAGCGCTGGAGCTCCACACCTGGTTTGGAGAAAGCACCCTGCACCAACGCATGATCACTCAATCTGGAACGGTTCGTGGAACCCCCGTTGTGGAAAATGTTTTTTGGCCAAGATATCCGTAGTATTCCACTCCCTCGGAATCAAGATATAGTCCAGGACCTTTTTGGGGGTGCCCCATCTCGTGGCCCCGCACGCTTCCCAGGTACGGAGTCTTTCATCTTGAAACGTGTTCGCCGCTGTCAACCCCAGGCGGGCGAGAAATCCTAAGAAGTTACTGCGAAGCCGTTCTCTGCAATCCCTCCGTTCCCGTTGAGCTCCTCCTTCGTTCATAATCCTCTTCACCTCCTTCGTAGCTCCACCCACCGCCTCGAACTCCCCCCCCGCACGTGCACACGTAAAACGGGCATGCGGTGGCAACTCAACGTTGGCATCCGCAAGAAAGACAAAGCTGGCCTTGCACCATCTGCCTCTAAGAGAACGCACAACACTCTCCAGTTTCCCAAACACGGATATCTGGATATCCTCACAATTAGGAATACCTGGATCAGGTAGGTACATACTGAAAAACCACCAACGGAGATTTACCACTGCCGGAAACAACACCGCAGAAACGATCAAACTCACATCTACAATGTCGGATGGACGCCGCCCACTCATCACTAAAAGAATAGCACACCTTGCACACCTGCTGGATCTAATACCCAAGCGTAGTCTAGTAAGTACTGCATCGAAAATACCCCCAACAAGATTGCGTGTCTCCTGCACGCCGAAGAGCGACCCCCTGATCTTCAAAGCCCTCAGGATCTCTTCCCACGGAAATTGATAGTACCAGCCCTATTCAGATTCCAAGATCCCACCTGGAGCCCTACAAACGAACTGGACCTGGAAGGCTGTCGTCAGGAACGCCCTTTCACTTCAGCTTCGACCTCTGAACGATCTCGAGAAAAAGCTGGGTATGCACGCTGCAGCTTCGTGAAACCGTCCACGCTGACCTCCCGCAGGGACTTGGAGGTAGCAAGCTCTGCAAGCACGATGGGACGCACGCCTGAGTTCTGCGGGATAGTCCAAATCGTGAAACGAGGAGGGCCCATCTCGCCTTTGATTGCAAGCATGGGCATACAAAGATCGGTGCATATCGAGCGAATCGTTCCACAGAAACGGCTGACAGCTTTCACATGATCACGTTTCCAACTCGGACACTCCAACGTCACACGAATGAGTGTGGGCTCGAACTTTTGACTGACACCAGCAGCAAGCACCTGAGGCGGCTGAATAGTAGTGCCTGGGGGTGGCGGAACACGGTTCTCGACAGCAGCGGCAACACGATCAATGTCACGTTTCACACGCCAGATCACATCACGGTCAGTGCCATGTTTGAACTTAATCTTGAAAGAACCAAACATATACATGCCTGCATTTACCCTCTGTCGCATCAGGAAAAATGTATGTGGTATCATCTTCTCCGAAAATTTTGATTACATTATCAACTATCTGCTTACAGCCCGACCACATGGGCATCTGTTCCGAACGAACCGTGCGATCATTCAAGTTAGTGACCCAACCTTTCAGCTCAATAGATGTTGGCGTGAAATATGCTGGATTCGCAGCAGAGCCTGGACGAGATGGGGCCACTGGAGCACCGCCACTACTGGGCCCTGATGTGGTCGAAGCACTCTTCTGCATGTTGCTGACAAGATTTTCAAGTGCCACCTCACTGTTCTCGAGACTGGCGATGGCCGAACCTTGCTTTTCAACGGTAGCCTCTACACGTTTGAACTGTTCCTTTTGACCCTCAATACTCTCTTTGATGGATTCAGTGGAATCCTCATACATGTACATCATTTTATGGAACATCGCCTCGACACCCTCTTTCCCCTCAAGCTCCTGAGCACTAGTCCTCTCCTCCTCCTCCCGATGACGTTTCTGAGTGGGCTGATCATGCATGGTAACGTCAGCGGCAGCCATCTCGAAGACCTGAGAGGAGGTGCACACCACGATTCAAGCCACTCGTCGTCCGTCTGTGGCTGAACACCCCACTTTCTGAGCCAATCCGCGTCTACAGACTCGATCAAATCCGCTTCTTATGCCGAACGTTTACGATGTCGAGATAATACCTCACGAAACTGATAAGGAGACACAATATTCGCCGCAATGCCAACAATAGACAAGACTTCAAGAAACTGATGAGGAGACACAATATGCAAAGAAAAGCAAGCGACAATCAAACAAAGAGAGGCAGCGGCGGCTGGAGGTGCGGAAGTCGTCGGTGATCCACTATGGCGCCACGGCGGCCCGCAGCACGTCCCACGACGAGGACGACAGACTCTCTAGGCCACGGGGGCCCTGAGCCGAGATTTGCTTGAGCCTCACCGGGGACCTCGCAGAGCTTCTCGAGAACCTGGCTACCGCCGGGGACCTCGTAGAGCTCCTCGCACGCTCGTATGATCTCTCACAGGTGCGGAATCGAAAGAGAGAGCGTCTGGAAGCATGTCTCAAAAAAAAAAAAAAAAAAAAAAAAAAAAAAAACTGTGTGGACGTGAAGTTGGTTCCGCCGAGTGTTTTGATAGTAAAAGTGCGGCTACGGAGTTCCTTTTAAGACGCAGAGGCCCTCATAGTCTTTCACAGGTGCGAAAAAACTGATATCTCAGAACGAATTGTTACATGTCTTTCAAATCTTAGCCAAACCGAGCCCAAGTTACCACATCTTCTTCTCTGGTCGGGTCGACCAACTAGCTGCACCCCGCGCCAGAATTCCTCTAGCTCATCGATGCCGAAGAGCTCTACGAGGTACGAACGCAGCTGATAGCAGACCGAGTTGAGGCGTCTAGAGACTTTAGAGCGGCGCGCATGAATGGACAGAAACCCTGGAATAGACAAACTCGTGCAGACATTCAGAGACGTGCAACGACTTAGTGCATCTTCACCCAGTAACTGCTCAGAATACGCGAAAACTCACGGAACAATCGATCCTGCCCGAGTGCTTTTTGGCAGTAATAAGTGCCCGATCGAGCTCAGATCAAGACGCGCGGCGCTGCTCGGAACACATGGAGGGAGCTGGAAAAAACTCCCCCCCCCCCAAAAAAAAAAAAAACGTTTTTCGTTTTTTTCTTCTGTAAAGTCGGTTCCGCCATTTGTTCTCACAGTAATACTGCAGCTACGGACCTGAGAATTTGACAGGCAGACGCGGCATAATCCACTACAGGTGCGAGAAAACCCGTTCTGACAACCAATTTCACAATATCTCAGAATCTTCCAAAAACCGACCCCAGGTCATCACATTGCCCGCCCCAGCCGGGTCGGCCAACTAGCGCTTCCTATCATTTCACGCTCGACTCATGGGACAAACAGCTCTGTAGCTCATCACCAGCTCGAGTGTCACAAAGACCATCACCATCTCTAAAAAATTAGCAGACTACGAACGGTTTTCCGAACCCAGCTCTGATAGCAGACCAAGTTCAGGCGTCTGGATACTTTAGACCAGCCTGCCTGATGATTTCCTTCCCATTGCTCTGCCGAACAGTTCTGCAGATCGTCTGCAGCTCAAGATTAGTCAAGGAAAACATCATCATCTCAAATAATTGTTCAGGCCCAGCTCTGATTGCAGATTGAGTTTAGGCCTCTCGCTACTTTAGACTGGCGCATCTGACAATTTTCTTCCGATTGCTGTGCCCAGAGCCCTGTAGCTCATGATTCGCAGAGCTTCCCTAAGAGCCTTAGCGGCGAAGCTAGAAGAATACCTCGTAGAGCTCTTCGACGATATGACCTAAGAAATCCGGGCGCAGGGTGGAGCTAGTTCGTCGACCCGGCCAGAACGTACAATGTGATGACCTGGGATCGGTTTTTCAGATTGTGAAAGACTTGAAAGTACTCTTCGGCATCGATAATCTAGAGGAATTCCGGCGCGGGGTGGAGCTAGTTTGCCCACCCGCCCAGGACGGACAATGTGGCAACCTCGGATCGGTGTTTCGAAGATTGCGAGGGATTTGAAATTCGTTTTAAGAACTAGTATTTGGACAACTGTAGTGGGTTATGCCGCGTCTTCCAATGAAATTCTTTGGTCTGTAGCTGCATTATTACTATGAAAACATTTGCAGAAACCGACTTTCGATGAAAACCGAAAAACGTGTTTTTGTTATGTTTTCCAGCTCACGCTAGAGAACTGGCGCCGGCGGTGAACCGTCAACCTGGTCACCGCCGGGAACCTCGTAGAGCTCCTTGCAAGCGTAAGGGTGCTCAGAGAGCTTCTGGAAGCACTTCTCCAAATTGTCAAAAACTGATTCTTTTCATGTCGACGTGAAGTTGGTTCCGCCAAGTGTTTTGATAGTAAAAGTGCGCCGACGGAGCTCATATTACGACGCAGAGGCCCTCATAGTCTCTCACACGTGCGAAAAATCTGATACCTCTAAGTGAATTGTTAAATATTTTTCAAAACAAAACCGAGCCCAAGTTAGCCACATCTTCTTTCCAAGTCGGGTCGACCAACTAGCTCCACCCCGCGCCGGAATTCCTCTAGCTCATCGACGAGGCGCCGGCGGTGAACCGTCAACCTGGTCACCGCCGGGAACCTCGTAGAGCTCCTTTCACGCGTAAGAGAGCTCAGAATCGAAGCAGACAGCTTCTCGGAGCATTTCTAGAAAAACGTTAATATTTCATTTTTCGGTGCCAACCAGATGTCGGTTCCTCCGAATGTTTCGATCGTAAAACTCTCGTTGGAGAGCTGATTCTCTCTCATAATAAAATTTAAACGCTAATGCTGGGGGTAAAAATCTAATATCTTAAAATCATGGTTACATATCTTTCAAATCTTAGCAAAACCGACTCCAAGTCGTCACATTGTCCTTTCTGGTCGGATCGACCAACTGGCGCTGGCGGTGAACCGTCAACCTGGCCACCGCCGGGAATCTCGTAGAGCTCCTTGCGCGGGTAAGAGAACTCAGAAAGAAGCAGAGAGCTTCTCAGAACATTTCCGTGAAATCTTCGATCTTACATTTTGCATCTCGACGTGAAGTTGGTTGCGCCAAGTGTTTCGATAGTAAAAGTGCTCCTACAGAGCTCATATTAAGACGCAGAGGCCCTCGTGGTCTTTCACAGGTGTGAAAAATCTGGTTTCTCAAAATGAATTGTTAAATATTTTCCAAATCTTAGCAAAACCGTTCCTAAGTTGTCACATCTTCATTTCTGGTCGGATCAGTTAACTAGCTCCACCCCGCGCCAGAATTCCTCTAACTCATCGATGCCGAAGAGCTTTACGAGGTACTGGCGCCGGCGGTGAACCGTCAACCTGGTCTTTTTGCGTCTTTTGCGAAGGCCGGTTCGAGCTCCCATGGGAGCAGGCCTAGACACAAAGAACCTAAGCAGCGAAGCTGCAAAGATTAAAGCAGAGGTGCATCAACAGCGAAGCTGTACAGATATGCACAAGACTGCAAGTATACGCGAAAACAACTAAAAATGTAAAGAGGAATAGAAGCAGTGAGATACCATACAGTAACCACTGGTTTATACAGCGATTACCGTCTCAACACCACTGAGAATGTACAAGAGATTAAAAGTCAGAATGCAGGTAAGAAAGTGAAACAAAGTGAAAATCAGCGAGTACAATCAAAGCAAGTGGCCTATGCACCTGCCCCGATAGGAGCTGCCCCAATCCTCTTATGAGACCAGTCAGCGCATCTAACTTTGCCGAACGTCTTCCCAGATCCTCGGCCCATCACGTCTTAGACGAGAAACGACCGACTCAAGAAAGTCATTCAGGAGCTCTTCATCGTGGAAAGCACCATCCTAGACCTCGCTCCACTGCAAAGCATGCCACACCGTGACCCGATTTTTGCAGCAACTCCTCCACCGTCCACCACATCCCCGCGGAAGTGACTCTATACAGGAAACGGAGTTTACACCGAGCTCCTCATCCCAGACCGCTGCAACCAGACAGCCCTCAAAGTACGAGATATCCGCATGGGAGTAGCCACTGCCCAGAAGACTTCGAAGCATATTCAACTCTTGGAATGTGTGGGGGTCCGTGTATAATGAGGTTTACTGTCTGGAGCACTGCTACAGAGCGCCTCGGGATCCAAACCACATTGCCACTGTTGCCAGGCGGAGGCAATAGCCTGCCTGTCCGTAACAACCGGCCGTTCAAAGCAATATTTTCTGATCCGCAGGTTTGTTGGCACAAGCTCCACTGCTGTTTCAACATCAACCATTGCGTCAGGTGCTTGATTGTGCTGCAAGTCATCCTCATCCTCTTCCATCACCTCCTTCTCCTGCAAATCCATCTTAGCAACAGCCGTGGAAACTTCATGAACATAATCCTCCTCCGCCACCCCCACCAGCTCCATCTCCGCAACTGCAGAACTCCCAACCACAGAATCTGACCGAATCCTGTGGTCAGCCTCCGTTGAACTCCCAACTGCAACAGCAGAACTCCCAGTCATAGAACTCCCTACTGCATCAGCTGAACTCCAAACCGCGGTACTCCCAACTGCAGAACTCCCAGCTGTTGAACTCCCAACTGCATCAACAACTGCATCAGCAGAACTCCGAACTGTGGAACTTCCTACTGCACTCCGAACTGTGGAACTCCCGTAGAGCTCCTTGCGCGCGTAAGAGTGCTCAGATTCGAAGCAGAGAACTTCGCAGAAGATTTTCGTGAAATCTTCAATTTTGCATTTTTCATGTCGACGCGAAGTTGTTTCCTCCAAATGTTTTGATACTAAAAGTGCGCCTACGGAGCTCATATTAAGACGCAGATGCCCTCATAGTCTTTCACAGGTGCGAAAAATCTGGTTTCTCAAAATGAATTGTCAAATATCTTTCAAATCTTAGCAAAACCGAGCCCAGGTCACCACATTGTCCGTTCCGGTCGGGTCGACCAACTAGCGCCGTAATTCCTCTAGCTCATCGACTGGCGCCGGCGGTAAACCGTCAACCTGGCCACCGCCGGGAAGCTCGTAGAGCTCTTTGCGCGCGTGGGAGTAAGCAGAAAACTTCGCAGAAGCTTTTCGTGATATCTTCAATTTTGCATTGTCCATGTCGACATGAAGTTGGTTTCGCCAAGTGTTTTGACAGTAAAAGTGCTCCTACGGAGCTCAATATTAAGACGCAGAGGCCCTCATAGGTGCAAATCATCTGGTTTCTTAAAATGAACTGTTAAAAATCTTTCATATTTTAGCAAAACCGAACCCAGGTCACCACATTGTCCGTTCTGGTCGGGTCAAAAAACTAGTTCCACCCCGAGTTCTACGAGGAGGTAATAGCTTTCAAGTCTTAGCAAAACCGAGCCCAAGTAACCACATTGTCCGTTCTGGTCGGGTCGACCAACTAGCTCCACTCCGCGCCGGAAGTCCTCTAGATTTATCGATGGAGCTCTACGAGGTATAACGAAGAGCTGTACGAGGTACTCACCCCGCGCCGGTCATCGATGCCCAAGAGCTCTACGAGGAAGTGGCGCCGGCGGTGAACCGTCAACCTGATCACCGCCGGGAACCTCGTGGAGCTCCTTGCGCGCGTAAGAGTGCTCGGAATCGAAGCAGAGAACTTCGCAGGAGATTTTCGTGAAATCTTCAATTTTGGATTTTTCAGGTCGACATCAAGTTGGTTCCTCTAAGTGTTTTGATAGTGAAAGTGCGCCTACGGAGCTCATATTACGACCCAGAGGCCCTCTGAGTCTTTCACAGGTGTCAAAAATCTGGTTTCTCGAAAAGAATTGTAAAATATCGGTCAAATCTTAGCAAAGCCGACCGAAAGTTGTCACATTCTCCGAACGGGCCCGGTTGGCCAACTGGCGCCGGCGGTGAACCGTCAACCAAGTCACCGCCAGAGCCCTCGTAGAGCTCCTTGCACGCTCGAGAGTGCTTAGAATCGAAGCAGACAGCTTCTCGGAGCATTTCTAGAAAAACGTCTAATTTGCATTTTTCGGTGTCAACCTGATGTCCGTTGCTCCAAATGTTTCGATCGTAAGACTCTCTCTAGAGAGCAGTTTCTCTCTCTCCGAATAAAGTTTAAACACTAATTGTGGACGTAAAAATTGATATCTCAAAATGAATGGTTACATACCTTTCAAATATTAGCAAAACCGAGCCCAAATTACCACATTGTCCTTTCTGGTCGGGTCGACCAACTAGCTCCGCCCTGCGCCGGAATTCCTCTAGCTGATCGATGCCGACGAGCTCTAAAATTGTCCGCCCGGGCCGGGTTGGCGAACTGGGAGTCGGCGGTAAACCGTCAACGTTGGTTACCGCCTGGAACTCGTAGAGCTTCCTCGGGCAGAGCCGGCGCGGCAATCTCACATTGCGCGCGCGAGGGCGCGGTCTCATGGGGAAGGCCGTGGAGAAGAAGAAGAAGGAGTGAGAGGAAAGCATATCTGGAAAACTGGCGCTGGCGGTGAACCGTCAACCTGGTTTTTTGCGGTTTTGCGGGCAGCGAAGGCTCCGTCGAAGCCTGCCCGAGCCAAGCGCCCAGCAGGGCGCCTCGAGCTCTCTGCGAGCTCTCAGCACGCACTCGGCCGCCCCAATGAGGCGCTCCAGCGCCGTCAGTTCGGCATCAGTGACTGTACTATCTCTAGGCTGGAGAAGGGCCGCCTCCGCAACATCTCTCCAAACGAGACCGTCACAGGAGGCAGCAGGCTGAGGCGAGTCGGGGGCAGCGGAATGCCGCAGGCGCTCGGAGCAATGTTCAGGATGGGGGAGAAAGGCGGCCTCGAGAAAGAAACCAATACCACAACCAGACGCATCCACTCCGCCGTCGAAACGACCGCGGAGGGCAACAAGCCGGAAACCTCGTAGAGCTCCTTGCACGGATCATACTGCTGAGAATCGAAAGAGAGAGCTTCTGGAAGCATCTCGAAAAAAATAATATTCATATTTTTCATGTCGACGTGAAGTTGGTGTCGCCAAGTGTTTTGATAGTAATTGTGCGCCTACAGAGCTCAGATTAAGACGCAGAGGCTCTCATAGTTGTCTACAGGTGCGAAACATTTGCTTCCTTAAAAAGAATTGTCAAATATATTTCAAATCTTAGCAAAACCGAGCCAAAGTTGTCACACTTGGTGTTGGGCGTTGGGGTCGGCTACACAGGGCGCGTGCGCCCTAGCCGCACAGAGTCCCTAGGGTCCCTCACGCCCTCTCAACCTCTTTGGGGTTGGAGGCCCGAGGATCTCAGAGATAATCTGCCGAACACCTTGGAGCAGGCGTTCACAAGCTGTGAGCTCGCTATCTGTAACAGTGGCCCCCAGAGGGAGTAAAGAAGCCTCCTGGAAAACTCGTCGCCAGTGGTTGTCCCCAAATGAGACCTCCACATAGCAACCTAGAGCAGAGCCTTCAACACTCACGCCACCGTCCCATCCTCCACGGATACGTTTGATACAATGTCTCTGTTGTCGCAAATATCTGAAGTCAATCCATCTTCCCGTCCTTCCCCTCCTCGCCTCCCAAGTCAGCTCATCCGCAACACAATTGAACTCTCTGTAGATATGCTTCCACGGATCCGTCCCTACAGTGGCACACCTGATGCAATAATCCTCAGCAAGTTGATTCATATCATTTTGTAGACCATGCACTCTCCTGCGGTACGAACGATCACGGCATTCCCAGATCCCTCGGGCCCAGCTCACCACACACATACTATCTCCTGTCATTTCAACGGATAATGAGCCCTCCGAGCCTTCCTGCCAGACAGCTTCGTTGTTATACCCGTGGGCAATCCTACGAGCGAGCCTGTCGGAGTCCTCAGGGGAGTCCCACGTATCCACAGGGCAAGGAGCACAGGGCGGTTTCCTGAAGATGGGTTCCCATCGAGGCTGTATTTTCGTCATGCACGCAACTACATTCCACCAGTCCGTCGCATTCCACTTGATGCTGAACCAGCGTAAATTACCACTCGCCGCCTGCATAAGACAATGCCAGCTGTCAGTGCTTGCATGCGCTCTCCCTCCCACTCTCCTCGTACCTTCCCTCCTCCTGGCCCCCGTGAACATGGATACAAGTGTGTCCCTCCGTAGTGACCACTCCCCCGCACAGTGTAACATGGCCTGCAGCGTCTGGCGCCAGGCTCGTGCTCCACGCCTGTCAGTGGAGGCGAAGGCCCGATCATGAAACTGGGCCAGCTCCAACGCAAACTCGAAATTGGCTCGGACCACCTTCTCTAAGAGACTGCAGTGGCCAGCCTGCAAGAATAGCTCGTATGACTTCGGTGTGGTCCTGTCCCTGAACTCCTCCCACGTCTCCTCCTCCCTCTTGTGTAATCCTCGCATACCGTTGAGACACCTCCCCTCCCAGACCTTAATCCTCTCCAGCAGTCGTAGGTTGCACGGCCAGCCTATACATCCGTGGTAGACCACAGACTGCACACGAGCGGCGTATCTGCGAAACTTCTCCTTGAGTGAGACCGATCTGGAGCGATAAAACTGAATGTCAGCAAAATAGGCTCTCCTCCCTTTCTCAAGTCGATGATACAAACCGTGGTAACCTTTGATTTCCGAACTGAGCTTCACTCCAAGTACCTCCACCTCCTCCTTCCTCGGCATTACAACAGTCGAGCGCAAGTGCTCTGGGAGATCCTCATCTCCAGAAATCGCACAGATGGCTGACGAGAGCGGGCAGAGCAGCGGCGGATCGCCACAGGTGTACGTCTGGCCAAAAAGTACATATGCCAGAGAATCCTCCTTCCAGTCCATCCCTGCCCGTCTGAGTGTTACCGTCATCATACCGATCATCTGTTGTAGCTGGAGTTGCGATGCAGCACAGAGCGTAACATTGTCCGCCCACAAGAAGTGGTGTACAAGAGCACCGTCCGTCCCCTCCCCTTCCAGTCGGACACCGTATCCTAAGGTATCCCAAGTCTGAATCACAGATCCCCAGATGGCCTCCAAGACAATATTGAAAAGTATAGGTCCCTCCTTACCTCCCGTTCGGACCGATTTATTGTATCTCACCTCATCGCCGCACACGTTCTGAAACTCAAAGGTAGCAATGTTATCCAGCATGGGCTCCACAATGGCTCTGATGAGGCACACAGGGTACTTAAGGTAGAGCATGGCCTTCATGATAGTGTGCAGTGTGACATTATCGAGCGCCTTGTGTATGTCCAAGACTCCCACGTGCATAGACTCCGCCTTCCCCCACACATTTGCATGTCTAGTAAGATGTGATAGTGGTGCCGTGACGTTAGTGACCTTCTGATCCTTCTCAAACCCGTATGTGCACAACCGTCGGTTCACAGGAAATGCATCAATAAACTGCAACACACATGCCATGTACCATGTACTCATCACACTGATCAGGCAAATCCCTCTGGTGTTGGAGAGTCGTGTAGCATCCCGCATCTTCGGCACAGGCTGGATACTGAGCTGCCTCCACGTCTCAGGGCTAGAGGCACCCTGCTCGAAAATCCTCTGGAAAGCACGCCGAACAAACAAGAGGCTCCTCCACGGCAACTCACGGATTACCTCAGCAACGATTCCATCGCTACCGGGTGCCGTGCCAGGCTTCAAAGACGCACGAGCCTGCATGAGCATACCCATCGTGATGACTCTTCCCTCCACCCCACGGTCGTTGTGTCTGAGCTCCTGAAAGTCCTCCAAAGTCCGTTTTTCCTCCTCCGAGTTCGTGTAGGACGCCGTCGCATACCTAGTGATCTCCGTACTCCACCTAGTCCTGTCCATTGTCAGCACACCCTCACACTCCAGCTCCTTGAGGATACACCGTGAGGTCTTACTGGATCCCTTGTGGTCCTGCAGGAGTTGGTTCCTCCTATGCTGTCTCCTAAGGGTCTTCCTCCTACGCAGCAGTTGTTTACGAGTATTCCCAAGGGCCCCACGCCTGATGGCAGACTCCACCTCTATGAGCTCCCTGGGCCTCTGAATAGGTTTGCAGTTGGGGCGCCCCTTAGTGTGGTCCACAAGCTTTGCCGCTCCAAGAGTACCCGTCCGACCTGCTGTAGGTCCGTCCCTACCGTGTCAGATGCAAGCCCCTCAATCGACACATCCGCAAGCACACGAAACATGTTCCTCGCCGTGTCATCCGTCGGCTGCCAGCCAACCATGGACACAGGGCGGGGTGGCAAAGCTGGGCGCCTGATCTCCGTAGTCTTGAGATTTACCCAGACCAGAGCGTGATCACTATAGGCACCGGCTTTAGCACGGATACCTGGCGTAGCTTTGATGGGTTCCACAAACTGGACCTGGCATCTCATTTCCTGGTTAGCTCTTGCCTCATCCGCGCACCAACGTGTAGGGATGAGTATATAGTCAAGCACACGCTGCACATGTGTGGAACAGTACGGTACTTGTGTGATACGTCGAGCTCCATATGTGTTGGCCGCACAGATCCCCCAAGTACTCATGAACCTCATAAGCATGTCCCTCCTCTCTGCATAGTAGTTCGCCTCCTCCCTCCTCCCGTCCACCTGCATAAGACCTCCTCCCGTCATTCCCAGCATTTCTGGTTCAAGTTCCGTCTGAGCATCCATCCCCACCCATGGTATGACTCCAGCCTGTGTGGTTTGAAACATAGTAACACTGCACTTTGTAAGTACATCTAAGTATTCCCCCAAGTGGTCTACCTCACGCATCACGCATGGTAGATACACTGATGTAACTAGAGCACCCCTGAATTCGACACACGCAAATCGTACCCCACTCCGTCGTGCAATCACATGTGGTGCCCAATCCCTGCACCATGCAACCGCCGCCTTGGAGCAGGAGCTATAGTGAATCTCCCATCCACATCTATTAAAAGTATTTGCACTGGTATGCTCACACTCTTGCAGGCACACCATTTGAATTGACCTGGCTTCACATGCAGCGACCAGGTTGGGTACTTGACCGTCGGATATTTTCTGCACATTCCAGGTTGCGACCACGGTCTCTGTCGCAGCCCTACCGCCCCGTCAATGATTAGGGCACCGTAGTGTCTGAAGAAACTGCACCTGGTTAATGTCAGGCTCAACGTGTGTCAAATTGGCGCCATAGAGGTTCCATCCTTTTGTCGGTCCCCATTCTGCAATCAACGTCTTTTGTGGAATATCCTCAGCATTCGGCATATACCACATATATGTCATTGGCGGACCCGTCTCACCTCGAAGAATAGCCGTCGCATTGCCCTTGATATCAGAAAATAGTGCTTGAAACCTTCCTACCGCCCGAACATGTTCTATCTTCCATGGCTGGCATTCAACTTGAAATCGCACATTGGGGGGCAATGAAGTGAGTCCCCGCCTGTAGTCATTCTCCCACACACGTTTCGCTTCCCATAGGATCTCAGAGGATGTACCTGGCTTGAAATAGATCCTACCCCTCGTGCACGGCCAATATCTACCCGTATTCTCCTGAACCGTCCGATCCAAGCCCAGTGCCACCCTCTGTGTAGCATCAATTTGTTTAGAGTCAATAAGACCATTCATCGCCGTCGTCAGTGCCTCCTGTGAAAGAGCCTCCCGCTGACGTATCTCACGGTTCCTCCATCCCTCCCTTGAAACCCATCCCTTGAACTCAACATAACGTGGATTCCAAGCAGGATCGTGCCTGTCCGCACCCGCCTTCGTGGATCCACTTGCTACCGACAGCCCGCCCCCCTGCTTGAGCTTCTGAACTTCATTGGTGAGGTCCTGGATCGCCGACTCTGTTTTCGAGACCCTGGAGTCCAGAGATGTTTTCAGACCGTCCATTTCCGTACGAATAGAGTTCCTGAACGATTGCATGTCTGCCGTCATAGTCTGTTGTCCCGTCATGATAGATCGGAACATTTGTTCAATGTCAAGGCCAGCTTCCTGGGCAACCTCATTCGCACCCAATGTTTGTCCCGCACCTCCTCCTTCTCCTTTCCCTCCTCCTTTGACATTGCGAGCACGTACAGCTCTGGCAAACGCCCCACCCCCATCATCAATTGTCATGTCCTGGCCCGTCGCATGCAAGCCTGGAGCACCTGAAACTGAAGAACCTGCTGGCATCGCTGGTGCAGCACCTGAAACTGAAGAACCTGCTGCAGCCATCTTTCTTTTGTGGCTGCGTAAGATATTGAAATTGTAACCTTCACCCTGCACAAAGTGGTTACGCAAGATATTGAAATCGTAACCTTCACCCTGCACAAACGGTACTGTTGGTGTGAGCGATGGCACACAAATAACAGCTCTCCTGTCACTTCGAGGTGCCCCGACCTGCCTGGCTAGATAGTCCCAATCAGCGTGACTGAAGTCGGATCCCCAGCACTCCGTCTTTCCAAGTGAAAGGAAAAGAGACAATTACAGCAGTAACAATAACAATAATAACAAGTGCAGGCGGCCTAGCACACACAATAACAATAACAAGTGCAGCGGCCTAGCTGACCTCGTTCTCGCTGAACCCGAAGAAGACGATGAAGGCAGCGATGGCTGCCGCGCCGCCCGCGGCGACGCGCCCCCCCCCACACGCTAGACGCCTGTGGGATCCAGACGCCTTGAGCCAAAATGGCTACGGAGAGACCGGAGAGCGAAAGCAACACACACCGGAAAGTTTTCCTGGCGAGCCCTTGGACGCTCTCGCGAAGCTCTTCTGGGGCTCTGGGGGCCCCCCTGCAGCGCTTCTACAGCGCTGCCAGGAACGCTTCCACGCGTGCTGCACGCTTGCCGGAAGCTCTCCCGGACCCGCTGCGACGTTTTACCAGCCCCTGCGGGGATCCTGGACCGGCGGAGATGGGCTGCTGGCAGGCACCACCACCGTCCGGCTTCTAATCTAAAACCCTCTAGCTCTCAGAGAGCTCTCCGGGAATCTCCTTTTCTGGCCGGATCCACCAACTAGCTCCACCCCGCGCCGGAATTCCTCTAGCTCATCGATAACGAAGAGCTCTACGAGGCATTATCCTGGCGAAGGACCCAACCAAATGCAATTGTGAGTACCGCAGCTGTGAATATCTTCTTCGGTGGAGCCCCCTACGGGGCCACGAACAGCACGAGGGGTGTGCCGAAATGGGTGTGCGGGACGCATGCGGGCACATCCACTGGGGCCTTCGGTGGAGCTCCCTATGGGACCACAAAACGTGCGAGGGGTCACGAAACGCGTGAGGGGTGTGCCGAAATGAGTGTGCGGGACGCATGCCTACGGGGCCACGAAACGTGCGAGGGGTGTGCCAAAATGGGTGTGCGGGATGCATGCGGGCACACCTCTTCGGGCCTTCAGTGGAGCTCCCTATGGGACCACGAAACGTGTGAGGGCTCACGAAACGCGTGAGCGGTGTGCCGGAATGGATGTGCGGGGCGCTTGCGGGCACACCCACTGGGGCCTTCGGTGGAGCTCCCTATGGGGCTACGAAACGTGTGAAGGGCATGCCGACATGGGTGTGCGGGACGCATTCCCTACGGGGCCACGAAGCGGGTGAGGGGTGTGCCGACATAGGTGTGCGGGACGCATGCGGGCGGCAGCACTCTGGGGCCTTCGGCGGAGCTCCCTATGGGGCCACGAAACGTGCGAGGGCAGTGCCGACATGAATGTGCGGGACGCATGGCAGCACTGGGGCCTTCGGCTGAGCTTTCTTTCGGGCCACGAAACGTGTGAGGGTGTGCCGAATACCTCGTAGAGCTCTTCGGCAAAGAGCTAAGAGGAATTCGGGGGCAGGGTGGAGCTAGTTGGCCAGCCCGACTAAAAGAGACAATCCGGTAACCTGTGGTCGGTTTTTTCCCGGGGAGCTCTCTGAGAGCTAGAGGGTTTTAGATTAGAAGCCGGACGGTGGTGGTGCCTGCCAGCAGCCCATCTCCGCCGGTCCAGGATCCCCGCAGGGGCTTGTAAAACGTCGCAGCGGGTCCGGGAGGGCTTCCAGCAAGCGTCCACGCGTGCCTGCACGCGTGCAGGCACGCGTGGAAGCGATCCTGGCAGCGCTTCAGAAGCGCTGCAGGGGGGCCCCCAGAGCCCCAGAAGAGCTTCACGAGAGCGTCCAAGGGCTCGCCAGGAAAACTTTCGGGCGCGCGTTGCTTTCGCTCTCCGGTCTCTCCGGGTTTTGGACGCTACCAAGTTTCACTGCGTTTAAAATTTTCCCGGAGAGCTCTCTGAGAGCTAGAGGGCTTTAGATTAGAAGCCGGACGGTGGTGGTGCCTGCCAGCAGCCCAGCTCCGCCGGTCCAGGATCCCCGCAGAGGCTTGTAAAACGTCGCAGCGGGTCCGGGAGAGCTTCCGGCAAGCGTCCACGCGTGCCTGCACGCGTGCAGGCACGCGTGGAAGCGATCCTGGCAGCGCTTCAGAAGCGCTGCAGGGAGGCCCCCAGAGCCCCAGAAGAGCTTCACGAGAGCGTCCAAGGGCTCGCCAGGAAAACTTTCCGGTGTGTGTTGCTTTCGCTCTCCGGTCTCTCCGGGTTTTGGACGCTACCAAGTAACTCGTAGAGCTTCCCTTAGCTAGTTGCTGGAAGCTTAAGAGTAATTCCGGGGCGCTGGAGAGCTAGTTGGCAAGAAAAATCTCGACGGATATTTTGCTGACTTTTGGTCCGTTGAAAATTTCGTTCTCGAAATTTAACAATTCGTTTGAGCTCTAGTATTTTTTCCCGTCATATTCGATCGTATTCCCGCTCGCCATCTCAATCTCAGGTCGATCGGGTAGATAATACTGCCAAAAAGCACTGCGGCGGAATCGGCCATTTCGGGTCATCTTGACACGCGGTGACGGTTTTTTGAACAGAACTCGAGCTATAGAAGAGCTACAGAGCTGATATTAACAGAAACCAATTTAGAATCATCAGGCGCGTTTGTCTGTTGAATCTAGAGGTCTGAACTCGGTCTGCTGCTCGAGCTAGATCCGCGAAATCGTTCGAATGCTGCCGTTTTCGCGCGCAACTCGGGCTGTAGGACAGCTACAGAGCTGATATGCGCAGAAACTGATTCGAAATTATCATGCGCGTTCGTCTGTTGCATCTAAAGGTCCGAACTGGGTTTGCTACTCGGGCTAGGTCCGCAAAACTATTCGTATTCTTCGAGTCATCTTGACAGATGTTGTCAATTTGCTGCATTGAACTCGGGCTGTAGGAGAGCCACAGAGCTGGTACGCACAGAAACCGATCGAAAATCAGGAGCGCTCGTCTGTTGCATTGAGAGGTCTGAACTCAGTCTGCTACCCGAGCTAGATTCACAAAATTATTCGTATTCGACCGATATGTTCTTCCAAATGATGGTGAATTGCTAGCTGAACTCGAGCAGCCGAAAAATCAGAAGGAAATCATGAGGCGTGAAGTTCTCCCTAATGGTATTTTCTACCTGCAGATGAGATAGAACTGTTCAGCACAGCAATGGGATATCAGTAGACGCCTCAGATCAGTCTGCAAGCAGCCCCGGCTGAAAAAACTATTCGTTCTCTGCAAATTCTTTGGACATATACATGGTCAGGAAGCTCTACGAGTCCCCCGGCGGTAAGAAAGGTTGACGGTTTACCGCCGGCGCCCAGTTGAAGTTCGTTTTCAGAAGTGAGATTTTCATTCCCTGTAGTTTGCTATGGCGCATTTGCTGGTTAATTTTTTATGGCTCCAGGTGCACTATTACTATCAAAACACTTGAAGGAACCGACTTTGTATCAACATTGAAAAATGCGTTCGCCTGCGTAATATGATAAGCTTTTTCGGTGAGCAGGCAGCGAGAGAGGAGAGTGGGTTATGCCGCGTCTGTCAGTCGAATTCTTAGATCCGTAGGTGCAGTATTACTATCACACTTGGAGGTTCCCGGCGGTGACCAGGTTGACGGTCTGCTGCTCGAGCTAGGTTCGTAAAACGATTGGATGAACAGACTTGGTGGAACCGTCTTTTGATGCAAACATAAAACGCGATTTGTCGAGTTTCGGGGGTCTTGCTCCAGATTTTTTTCTGCATATGTACTGAGAAGCGCTCTGCGAGAAAAGAGCTCTACGACGACCCCAGCGGGAACCTGGTTGACGGTTTACCGCCGGTTCCAGTTGAACGCTGCCATATGAAAGATATTTGACCATTTATTTTGAGAAAGCAGATGTTTCGCACCTGTGGACGACTATGAGGGCCTCTGCGTCTCAATATCAACTCTCTAGGTGCGCACTTCTACTCTCAGAATACTTGGCGAAACCAACTTTATGTCGACCTGAAAAAAATCATGTTTTCTTTTTTCGAGGAATCTTTCCAGAAGCCCTCTCTTTGATGAAAACCGAAAAAAATGTGATTTTTCGAATTTTCTGGCTCTCGCTTCAGAAGCGCTGTGCAAGAAAAGAGCTCTACGAAGTGCCCGGCGGTAACCTGGTCGACGGTTTACCGCCGGTTCCCAATTTGATGTGCGCGACGCATGCGGGCGGCAGCACTGGGGCTTTTGGCGAATCGCTATGGGGCACGAAACGTGCGAGGGGTGTGCCCAGTTGGGTGTGCGTGACGCATGCCGGCGACAGCACTGGGACCTTCGGTAGGAGTTCCCTATGTACTACCAAAACTCTTGGAGGAACCGACTTGTTTCGAGTCATCTTGACACGCGTTCACGGCTTTGTGTACTTAACTCGATAGTTCGGAGAGCTACAGAGCTAATACTTACAGAAACTGATTCAGAATCATCAGGCGCGTTCGTCTGTTGCATCCAGAGGTCTGAACTCGGTATGCTACTCGAGCTAGGTCCGTAAAACTTTTTGTATGATTCGAGTCATTTTGACTAGTCATCTCGGTTTCTGTACTCATTTCAAGATTCAGAGAACCTACACAGCTGGTACACACTTCATAGCGTCCAAAAACCGGAAAGCAAAGAGAACACACACCGGAAAGCTGTCCTGGCGGGCCCTCGGACGCTCCCGTAAAGAGCTTCTGCGGCCTTGGAGGGTTCCCTGCAGCCCTTCTGACGCGCTGCCAGGAACGCTTCCACGCGTGCCTGCACGCGTGCAGGCACGCGTAGGAGCTTGCCGAAATCTCTCCGGGACCCGCTGCCGGGATGGGCGAGTTGCTGCAAGGATCGTGGAGCGGCGGAAATGGGCTGCTCGCTGGCACAACCACCGTCCGGCTTCTAATCTTAAACCCTCTAGCTCTCAGAGAGCTCTCCGGGAACATAAACCGATTCAGTATCACCAAGCGCGTTCTTCTGTTGCGTCAAGAGGCCTCAACTCGGTCTGCTACGAGCCAGGTCCACGACACTATTCGCATTTCTCAAGTTCTGTTTCCAGGCGTTGTGGCTATTCTATTACTCGAGCTGTGGGTGAGCTAGCGAGCTGGTTCGCACAGAAACCGATCCAGAATCATCGAAGGCGTTCGGCTGAGCATCTAGAGCTCTCAATAGAATCTACTACTCGAGCTAGGTCTCCAAAACTATTGGTATGCAACCAATTTTTTAGATTTTTCTGGCTCTCGCTTAAGCTTCCTTCACGTGTTCCGACGAGCGCTCGGCACGGAAAGATCCCCCGCGGTAAGCTGCTTGACGCTATACCGCTGCTTTGAAGTAACTGGTAGAGCTAGTCCCTCGTAGAGCTCTTCGGCATAATGAGCTAGAGAAATTCTGGCGCGGAGTGGAGCTAGTTGGCCGATACTACAGGGAATCAAAATCTCACTTCTAAAAACGAACTTCAAAATTTTGCATAAAGTGAAAACACCGACCCCAGGTTACCACATTCTCTCTTCTCGTCGGGCCGGCCAACTAGCTCCACCCTGCGCCCGAATTCCTCTTAGCTCTTTGCCGAAGAGCTCTACGAGGTACACACCAGAAAGCTTTCCGGACGAGCACTGGGCGCCGGCGGTAAACCGTCAACCTTGGTTACCGCCGGGAGACTCGTAGAGCTTCCTAGCTCGACTTAAGTTGAGGAAGTCGACAGCAGCTACCAACATTCCGACTCATAGTGATTGTTTGACCTCTGAATGCGACAGGCGGACGCGTCTGATGTCTGCGAATCGACGCCTGTCATTACCAGGCCTGCAGCCCCCGACAGCCCGACTTAAGTGCAGAAAACCGACAGCACCTCTCAGGATGACTCGAACAATACAGTAGTTTCGCATACCTAATTCGGGCAGCAGACCGAGTTCCGAGCTCTGGATTCGACAGGCGGACGCGCCTGATGTGATTCCTCTGATTACCAGCCCTGTAGCCCCCCTCAGCGGGAGTTGAGTGAAGAAAACCGAGATCACTTCTCAAGATGACTCGACCAATACGAATAGTTTCGCGATTCTAGATCGGGCAGCACACCGAGTTCAGAGCTCTGGATTCGACAGACAAACGCAACCAATGATTCTGAATCATTTTCAGTAATTATCAGCTTTGTAGCTGTCCTACAGCTCGAGTTAAGTACAGAAAACCGAGAGTTCTTGTCAATTTGACTCGAATAATACAAGTAGGTTTGCGGACCTAGCTCGGCTAACAGACCGAGTTCAGACCTCGGGATTCAACAGGCGAACGCGCCTAATCATTCTACATCGATTAGCTGTGCTTACCAGCTCTGTGGCTGTCCTAAAGCTCGAGATATGTTCAGAAAACCGTCAGCGCGTATCAAGATGACTGAAAACGGCCGATCCCGCCACAGTGCTTTTCGATAATAATATTCACCCGATCGAGCTGAGATCAAGATGGCGAGCGGGAATAAGATCGAATATCACGGGAAAAAATACTAGAGCTCTAACGAATGGTTGAATTTCGAGAACAAAATTTTCAACCGAGCAAAAGTCACCAAAAGTTCCGTCGAGATTTTTCTCGCCAACTAGCTCTCCAGCGCGCCGGAATTACTCTTAAGCTTCCAGCAATGACTTGCTCAGGGAAGCTCTACGAGTTACTGGGCGCCGGCGGTAAACCGTCAACCTTTCTTACCGCCGGGGGACTCGTAGAGCTCCCCGACAACCTATAATGTCGAAAAAAATACAAAGAACAAATAGTTTTTCAGCCCAAGCAATTTCAGACCTCTTGCAACAATCAAACGCCCCCAATGCTTCTGGATTGTCTTTTGTACGAGCTCTGTAGCTCTCCTACAGCCCGAGTTACGTGCGTAAATCGACAGCACCTCTCATGATGACTCGAACAATACGAATAGATTGGCAAACCCAGCTCGAGTATCAGACCGAGTTCAGACCTCTGCATGCGACAGGCGGACGCATCTGATGTCTGAATCGATGCCTGTAATTACCAGCCCTGCAGCTCCCTCACAGCCCGAGTTAAGTGCAGAAAACCGAAAGCACCTCTCAGGATGACTCGAACAATACGAATAGTTTCGCGGACCTAGTTCGGGCAGCAGACAGAGTTCGGAGCTCTGGATTCGAAAGGCGGACGCGCCTGATGTCTCCGAATCGATTCCAGCGATTACCAGCCATGCATCCCCCCTACAGCCCGAGTTAAGTGCAAAGAACCGACAGCATCTGTCAAGATGACTCGAAGAATACGAATAGTTTCGCGATTCTAGATGCAGCAGACCGAGTTCAGAGCTCTGGATTCAACAGACAAGGGCCACTGATGATTCTGAATCAGATTTTGTATGTATCAGCTGTGTAGCTGTCCTGTAGCTCGAGTTAAGTACAGAAAACCGAGAGTGTCTGTCAAGATGACTCAAATAATACGAATAGGTTTGCGGACCTAGCTCCGCTAGCAGACCGAGTTCAGACCTCTGGATTCAACAGGCCAACGCGCCTGATCATTCTGAATCGATTAGCTGTGCTAACCTGCTCTGTAGCTGTCCTAAGGCTCGAGCTATCTTCAAAAACCGACAACGCGTACCAAGATGACTCGAAATGGCTGATCCCGCCCGCGTGCTTTTTGGCAGTAGAAGCTACCCGATCGAGCTGAGATCAAGATGGCGAGCGGGAATAAGATCGAATATCATGGGGAAATATACTAGAGCTCTAACGAATGGTCAAATTTCGAGAACAAAACTTTCAACCGACCAAAAGTCACCAAAAGGTCCGTCGAGATTTTTCTTGCCAACTGGGCGCCGGCGGTAAACCGTCAACCTTGGTTCTAGGCGTTCTAGGCGGGTCCTGGCAGGGTTAAGCTCCTTAGGAGCCCCAGACCCAGTCCTACAGGGGATATCCTGACAAACTCAGGATATGCACCACTCCTAAAAGGAGCTCTCGGGCAGCTTCTAACTCAGCCTCTGTGATAGTGCATTGTGCTGGGAGAAGGAAGCTTTTGAGACCTACATTCTGGCGCCAGCCAGTCTGATTATAGTAAGAAGAAGAGGGGAGAGCACTACACACATAGCAATCCAGATACCAGCCACGGCCTACACCAAGAATCGATCTCCCACCATCAACGCCTCCTTTGATCCCCGAGATCACAACTTTACAATCTTTCACTTCCTGAAGAAAACAAGTGTCATAGTGTTCGTAACATTCGCCTCTCCGCGCGGTCCACGTTAATTCATCGGCACGAGTATTGCCCTCCCCATACACCCACTTCCACAAGTTCCGTCCTAAATTGGCAGCTCGTAGTCCACATCTGTCGGCGTGATCGTTTGTAGTGTCCTGCGCCCACATCACGCGGCTAGCATACTTTCTATTAGTGATACTACTCAAGCCCTCCAACCACCTGATCACACATTGTGAATCCCCCATCAGTTCCACAGAAATTTTCCCTGGCACGAACTCAAATTCAGTATGATCCTGGAATACAGCAATGAGACGTTTGGCCAACTTATCTGGGTCCTCCTGCTTCTTAATCGTCTCCTCCTCCTCCGACTCCTTCCAGGGCATAGGGTCTTTCAATACACAAAGGTTCAACATCTCAGGAGCGTCCTTCAAGACAGTCCTCACAAAGAATATCCAGCTGGCCTCATCCCAAGCAATACCGTCGATCCAGAACTTCCCCGCCACCTCTTCGAACACCCTGGCCCACGGACACATACCCAGAAGCTTGGTTGACTGTCCCCTAGCTCTCGTCACCTCCCGTGCACTCTGTGTGTCAAGAGTCGCAATAAAGTCATCCCGTCTAGCAGTCCATTCGAAGCCTGCATGCAGCATGAGAAGCCTACTTTGAGCACCTCGGTCAACATGCTCCCCATCAAGAAAACGAAGCTTTCTCCCTGGAAATCGAACCTGCTTCTCCTGGACCCTGGTCTGCAACCTGGACGTGTTCTGAGACAAACCTTCACAAGCACGCTTCGCCTCCCTGGTGAGAGCACTCTTCCTCTTCCTCCTGTTTGGCTCCTCCACCTCCACCTCCATCATCTCCTCCTCCACGTTCTTCCCAATCAACTGAGACCCTCCCGTTGCAGAGATGCTCGAGTCCTGCAGCGAGTCTGGCATATTTTCAAAGCACTCCGTGGCAATATCCTTGGCCCACAAGAACTGCTTGTGCAGGTACAGCTGGACCAAGGACGGTTTCCCTTCCTTGAGTAACATCGAGCGCCCACGTCGAAACATACGTGCGATGAAAGTCGCGAAGTCCTCTCCGTTGCGCTTCTGGCGCCAGCACATGCGAGAGAGCGTCTTGCCCTCCTCCTTATGTAGAAGTCTCAAGACACCAATATCTGAAGATGAACCCTCAACTCCATAAAGAATCTGAACTCTCACTCTTGCATCATATCTTTTGAATTTTCGTCGCCAAGGAATGACCATACTCTGATAATATCGTCGATCTCGCCAAAAAGCTGAAATACCTTTTTGCAGTCTGTATCGAATATCGTGATAGTCATCCAGTGTTCTATTCAACTTCGTGCCCAAAACGATGATCTCGTCAACCTGCTTAAGTTCCACAGTGGTCTGGTTGACAGCTTCAGATGGCGACACATCCAGAGCCCCATTTGCTTGAGCCACGCCTGGTTCGACACAGGGAATTCCCATACCCTCATTTGATCTTGAACTTCCACACATATGGTTTCTAACACCCGAGCTTGAACTTCCACACATATGGTTTCTAACACCTGAGCTGGAACTTCCCAATCTCTCCAGTCCTGGTGGTGTCATGGTAATCGTGAGCGGGCCGAAGACATTCTTCAGCGCGCCAATGTCCATATACTCGAGCGAGGTAGGCTTCCATCTAAGTCCCCACGCATGCAGTGGTACAGTGAGCTGCCAGATCATCTCCCTCAGTGCAGGTCTAGAATCAGCAATCAAAACAAAATTATCCGCCCAAATGAAGTGCGAGATCGTAATAGAAGCAGCTTCATGTGATAGCTTCAGGCCTATACCTTTCTGTTCCCAGTCCGAGAGCACCCTGCCCAAACATGCAATCGTGACAAGATTCCAAATATCAGGGCCTTCAAGGGACCCCGTTTTGATACATGAGCTCCACGGTAGGCTTTCTGATTCCACTGGACCAAATCGAAAAGTCGCCGTTACATCTGCATTCTGCTCCAAGATCGCATACGCTAGCTCTGGGTCAACATTGATATCATACATCGCTCTATCTGCCATCGGCATCGTGATGTTGTCAAAGGCGCATTCAACATCTAGAACTCCCACACATGCATTCTCGTGCTTCCCCCAGAGCCTGGCGTGCCTAATCAAGTTCTTCAATCCTGCTGTTATCTCGCTGCATTTCCGTCCCTCATGAAATCCATACAAATTGATTCCCGTCCGAGGCGTATTCTGTTCAACATGACGATTGAGTAAGATACACAAACACGCCGTGTACCATTTCGAAAGCACGCTATTGAGAGCCAAAGTACGCGTGCTGGTGAACTCTGGCTTCGTCGTGTCCTTCAAGATGAGTGTAGCTAGTAATTTTCTCCAAGACGGTGGTGACTGCAATCGTCTAGCATACAGCTGCTGGAAACAATCCAAGACCACTCTGACGGCCTCCCAAGATAGGCTGCGTAAAAGAGCTGCTGATATACCGTCATAGCCAACTGCCTTGCCCACCTTGAGGCGAGCTCTCGCTTTATGTAGAATACCCATCGTGATGGGAGAAGAATCTGCATTGAGTCGAGTGTGCTGGATTGCTCGCTGCTTAAGTCGAGCCAAGCATTCTACATTTTGTTGATGGAGTGTTTGGCTGGAATATTTCACCCGGGCAATTTTGGCGATTTCCGCTTTCCAGGACTCTCGATTCTCTGTCATGGTACCGTCAATTTTCATGTGTGTGACGACTGTGTGTGGTTTACCCTCATCCCGATACTTATGTTCCAAGATACGCCTACGAAGTTCACGTCGGACCCGATTCCACCTACGCCGAGAATCTTTGAACTCCTTCTCATCCACCTCCCCCTTCTTCCACCTCTTGTGCACCCCATAGTGGTAGTCCCGAACCTCCTTCTCCTCCTCCGTGAGTTTCAGATCGCTGCCAATCGAGGTCTTCAGCTCGAAGAGCTTTTTGTCCTCAACCGCACCAGCCTTCAATCGCTCCTCGAAGATATCTAAAGAGATCGTCCTCCACCTAGTCCTGCACACATGCTGCTCCATCAACCCCTCCTGGCCCTCAACCTTCTCCTCGCCTCTATCCCTCCTCCTTTTCGTCGCTCTTCTCCTATCACACTCACCGTTCGAAATCCCCAAGACACGCTCAGCAATAACACGACGCACTTCCACATCTTTCCCTGGAATTGGTCTCCATCTCGCCAGGCTGCCAAGAACACGAGGTCCTTTACCAACACGAGCAGGGGGTCCAGGGAGAAAACAACTAACCATCTTATGATCACTCCAACGGTCTACTCTCTTATCTCCGAGCGGCTTGATAAAATCGCATCTGGGGTCTAGCCCAGTGTGACACCAATCCTTAGGTACAGCTATGTAGTCCAAGACCTTATATGTGTTCATGCTACTTCGGAACGTCGTACATCTCTCACCGTGAGTGTTTATCAGGGTCAACTGCAGACGTGCCATGGCCATGCACAAGCTCCTACTCATGTAGTCTCTGTACTTCTCACGCATTTTCTCAAACCCTCCCTGGCTGCTCTTACCTGTGGAGGCCTGCACACCTTTCCCCGTGACCTGCACCCTATCAATGATGACATCCTGATGGACCTCAACATTCGCATCCATCATGATTACAACCTCCTTTATCCCAAACTTTTTCCCAAGCTCGATGATCGTCTCATCAAGCTCTAACAAGATGTCCTGATAGAAAGTAAACATACGATCCATTTGGGCGGCCGAACGCCCATAGAACTCTACATGAGGTAGATACAATGAGGCAACTATTAGAGCACCGATTCTGGGACCCCGCAAGGCAACAACAACGAATCTTCTACGCTCTCGTCTCAAGAATGCTATCCTGCAACCCATTTGCAATCAAAACCCCTGCATTCCCCTCAATACATCTGCGATCGCGAGCATCATCCCCAAGAACATGTTGCGTGGACCACTTAGCTTCATACCCTAATTCGTGGACGAGGTACGACGGTACATTCTGGCACTCCTGGAGGCCGATAAGTTCCATCCCCTCATGTTTCAAGAAACCCAAAGCATGCGATGTTTCAACCCCATCACCCTTCATTTTGATATTCCACGATGCGGTCCGAATCCGCTGTGGCCGTCGTCAAAAACGGTTCTGTTGGTTGAGTGAAGTCTGCCAGTTCGCAACGTGGATCGACATGCTGACCTTCTCAACCTCGGAGGTCTTCAACTTCCACCCCCTCCTCAGGTGACCACGTGCCCAAGCATACCCTGTTGCTCATATCATTCTTGTTGGGAAAGCCCCAAGCCCAGGAAATACTGGGTGGCCCGTATTCCACCCGCACAGTAGCATTCTGCTCTTGAGGAGTACTGCCCTTGCGCTTGTGATACGTAGCAATGAGCTTCGATCCCGCTTGTATTTGTTGAACTTTCCATGGGGCCGTCTCCACCTTCACACTAATGTAACTCTGAACAGCTGGACCAAACTTATCATCAGCCCAGAGCTCTCCAGTCCTGGACGTAACTGCTTCATGAATAGCACGCTGCAGGTCCCAAATCTGATCTTTCGTAATGCTGGTCTCAAGAATGAACTTGATCCTGAACAAGCCGTATGGTTTGCGTGTATTCTCTCTCTGAGTCGCTATATCATCAAGAACTTTCACTGGCACCTGCTTCGAGCGATCTTCAAATTTACAAAAGATATCCTCCACCATCCACGTGACAATCCTAGCACCCCTTTCCTCCGACATGATGTTGTTTGTCCTCGCCGTCAGGTCCCTCGGATCTCCTGAAGTCCAGCCTTGCAAACTGATCCATCCTGGTTTAAAATCGGCCCTGGTTTTGTTCCATTCAACGCGTGAGGCTGTGAATCTCGTCGATCCTGTTGATCCTGCCTCCGACGGTGGCGCTCCCGTTCCAACACCAAGATTATGAGGGGGGTGTCCTTGGATGGCGGCGAAAAGCTGTGCATTTATTTTCTTCTGATCTTCTTGGCCCTTCTGAAGATCTGAGATATCTTTTCGCAGCGGTTCCAATTCCCGATGCACATCCTTGACCATCTCATTCTTAATATCTGTGAAAGTCGCCTTCAACTCATCCTTCATCGAAGAAAATTCACCTCTGAGAATTGAAATCGTAACAACCTGCTCCTCACCAACTGCTGCGCCTCTACCAAGACCTTTTGCAGCAACATGGTGTGGAGACGCTGGCGCACGAGCACGTTTTGCCCGCTCATCCACTCCAGTCTCACCATCACGCTTTCCAGGAAGAGCCATATCAGCATCCCCATCCCCCATATTTTGCTGTCCTGATACTACCACTGCTGCTGCCGCCAGTTCTCCTGCTTCCCCTTCTGCCTGCTGCTGCTGTCGAAGAAGTGCTGCCTGCTGTTCTTCAGACGTCATTTCTGGAATGGCAAGGTGGTTACCGACGTATCTGGTTCCTGGACGATTAAGTGTCTGAATGAAATTATCAATCTGATCGATATCCAAAGAATAACCTTCGTCTGCTCCCAAATCTGAGAACTCGTCACCAACAATGGGGTCCTCCTGAGCCTGTGCCGTCTTTCTCCTCTTGTACGCTCTGTCCAGTGCCCTGAAATCGTACTCCGACGGGAGCCTCTTCCTCTCTGTCTCCGCCGTGACGAATACTGAAGATCAATCCACAACAATGCTCGAGAATAACACAAGCGAGAGACAAAATTGGGATGTGTGGTGTACAGTTCGGGTATGGAGAACAAAACTGAAATCCCTGACTGCACGATGCAGCTCGAGGAGCCCCCCGACGGGCCAAGGCCGGGGGAGAGCGGGAGGGGAACTCGTAGAGCTTCCAAGCTCGACTTAAGTTGAGAAAACCGACAGCACCTGCCAACATTCTGACTCATAGTGAATATTTTTTGACCTCTGAATGCGACAAGCGGACGCGTCTGATGTCTGCGAATCGAATCCTGTCATTACCAGCCCCGCAGCCCCCCAGTGCAGAAAACCGACAGCATCTCTCAGGATGACTCGAACAATACAATAGTTTCGCGAACGTAGTTCGGGCAGCAGACAGAGTTCCGAGCTCTGGATTCGACAGGCGGACGCGCATAATCTCTTTAAATCGATTCATATGACAACCAGCACTGTAGCCCCCTCTCAGCGCAAGTTGAGTGAAGAAAACCGAGAGCACTTCTCAAGATGACGACCAATAAGAATAATTTCGTGATTCTAGATCGGGCAGAAGACCGAGTTCAGAGCTCTGGATTCGACAGACAAACGTAACTGACGATTCTGAATCAGTTTCTGTAAACATCAGCTCTGTAGCTGTCTTACAGCTCGAGTTTAGTACAGAAAACCGAGAGTTTCTGTCAAGATGACTCGAATGATACGAATAGGTTTGCGGACCTAGCTCGGCTCACAGACCGAGTTCAGACCTCTGGATTCAACAGGCGAACGCGCCTAATCATTCTGCATCGATTAGCTGCGCTTATCAGCTCTGTGGATGTCCTAAAGCTGGAGTTATGTTGAGAAAACCGTCAGCGCGTATCAAGATGACTCGATACGACCGATCCCGCCAGAGTGCGTTTTGGCCTTCAAAGTTACCCGATCGAGCTGAGATCAAGATGGCGAGCGGGAATAAGATCGAATATCACGGGAAAAAATACTAGAGCGCTAACGAATGGTCAAATTTCGAGAACAAAATGTTCAACCGAGCAAAAGTCAGCAAAAGTTCCGTCGAGATTTTTCTTGCCAACTAGCTCTCTAGCGCTCCGGAACTGGGAGCCGGCGGTAAACCGTCAACCAGGTTACCTGATTCCCAATTCGTTTATGTAAGCATCAGCTCTCCAGCTGTCCTATATCCCCAGATAGATACAAACCGTTAATGCGCGTCAAGATGACTCGAAACGGCCGTCGGTTCGAGCAAGTGTTTTGATAGTAATATTGCAGCTACGGACCTGCGGCATAACCTAGTACACGTGAGAAAATACCCGCTCTCAAAACAAATTTTCAAATTTTGCACAAACATTAGAAACTCGACCCAAAGTTAACACATTGTCTCTTAATGCGCGGTCGGCCAACTGGGCGCCGGCGGTAAACCGTCAACCTTTCTTACCGCCGGGGGACTCGTAGAGCTTCCTGACAGTATATAGTGCGGGAAAAAACTCCAAAGAACGACTAGTTTTTCAGCCCAAGCGATTTCAGACCTCTCAAGATGACTCTAACCAAAAAAAGAAACAGTTTCGCAACCCAGTTCGAGTATCGAACCGAGTTCAGACCTCTCAATGCGACAGGCGGGCGCGTCTGATGTCTGCGAATCCACTCATGTGATTCCCAGCCCTGCAGCTCCCCTACAGCCCGAGTTAAGTGCAGAAAACCGACAGTATCGACTCGAATAATAGAATAGTTTCGCGGACCTAGTTCGAGCAGCAGACCGAGTTCCGAGCTCTGGAATCGACCAACAGACGCGCCTGATGTGTGCAAATCGATATCTGTGACCCGCAGCACTGTAGCCCTCCCCCAGCACGAGTTGAGTGCAGAAAATTGAGAGCACTTCTCAAGATGATTCGGACAATACGAATAGTTTCGCGAACCTAGCTCGGGCAGCAGGCCGAGTTCAGAGCACTCGGTTCAATAGACGAACGCGACTGATGATTCCCCATCGATGTCTGTGACAATGAGCCCTGTGGCTGCCCTACAGCTCGAGTTAAGCACAGAAAACCGAGAGCGTCTGCCAAGACGACTCGAATAATACGAATAGGTTTGCGGACCTAGCTCGGCTAGCAGACCGAGTTGAGACCTCTGGATTCGACAGGCGAACGCGTCTGATAATTCTGAATGCGATAAGTGTGTTTACCAGCTCTGTAGCTGCCCTACAGCTCGAGTTAAGTACCGAAAACCGAGAGCGTCTGTCAAGACGACTCGAATAATACGAATAGGTTTGCGGACCTAGCTCGGCTAGCAGACCGAGTTCAGACCTCTCGATTCAACGGGCGAACGCGCCTGGTAATTCTGAATGCGATAGCTGTGCTTACCAGCTCTGTAGCTGCCCTACAGCTCGAGTTAAGAGCAAAATACAGACAACGCGTATCAAGATGACTCGAAACGGTCGTTCCCGCCGGGACGCTTTTTGGCAGTAAAATGTACCCGATCGAGCTGAGATCAAGATGGCCAGCAGTAATAAGATCGAATATCATGGAAAAAAATACTTAACGAATGGACAAATTTCGAGAACAAAATTTTCAACCGACCAAAAGTCACCAAAAGGTCCGTCGAGATTTTTCTTGCCAACTAGCTCTCCAGCGCTCCGGAATTACTCTCAAGCTTCCAGCAATAACTTGCTAAGGGAAGCTCTACGAGTTACTAGCTCCACCCTGCGCCCGAATTCCTCTTAGCTCAGCTTCGAAGAGCTCTACGAGGTACTGGGCGCCGGCGGTAAACCGTCAACCTTGGTTACCGCCGGGGGACTCGTAGAGCTTCCTAACTCGACTTAAGTTGAGAAAACAGACAGCACTTACCAACAATCTGACTTATAGTGAATAGTTTTTGACCTCTGAATGCGACAAGCGGACGCGTCTGATGTCTGCGAATCGAATCCTGTCATTACCAGCCCTGCAGCCCCCGCACAGCCCGAGTTAAGTGCAGAAAACCGACAGCGCCTCTCAGGATGACTCGAACAATAGAATAGTTTCGCGGACCTAGTTCGGGCAGCAGACAGAGTTCGGAGCTCTGTATTCGACAGGCGGACGCGCCTGATGTCTTCAAATCGATTCCAGTGATTACCAGCCATGCAGCCCCCCTACAGCCCGAGTTAAGTTCAGATAACCGACAGCATCTCGCAAGCGACTCGAACGATACGAATAGTTTCGCGATTCTAGATCGGGCAGCAGACCGAGTTCAGAGCTCTGCATTCGACAGACAAACGCAACTGATGATTCTGAATTGGTGCCTGTACATATAAGCTCTGACGCTGTCCTACAGCTCGAGATAAGTGCAGAAACCCAAGAGTTTTTGTCAAGATGACTCGAATAATACGAACAGGTTTGCGGACCTAGCTCGGCTAGCAGACCGAGTTCAGACCTCTGGGTTCAACAGGCGAACGCGCCTGATCATTCTGCATGCATTAGCTGTGCTTACCAGCTCTGTAGCTGCCCTACAGCTCGAGTTATGTTCAGAAAACCGTCAGCGCATATCAAGATGACTCGAAACGGCCGTTCCCGCCACAGTGCTTTTCGATAGTAATATTCACCCGATCGAGCTGAGATCAAGATGGCGAGCGGTAATAAGATCGAATATCACGGGAAAAAATACTAGAGCTCTAACGAATGGTCAAATTTTGAGAACAAAATTTTCAACCGAGCAAAAGTCACCAAAAGTTCCGTCGAGATTTCTCTTGCCAACTAGCTCTCCAGCACTCCGGACTGGGCGCCGGCGGTAAACCGTCAACCTTTCTTACCGCCGGGGGACTCGTAGAGCTTCCTGACAATATATAGCGTGGAAAAAAACTCCAAAGAACGACTAGTTTTTCAGCCCAAGCGATTTCAGACCTGTGAAGATGACTCTAACAAAAAAACAAACAGTTTCGCCCAGTTCGAGTATCACACCGAGTTCAGACCTCTGAATGCGACAGGCGGGCGCGTCTGATGTCTGCGAATCCACTCATGTGATTCCCAGCCCTGCAGCCCCCCTACAGCCCGAGTTAAGCAGAAAACCGACAGTATCGACTCGAATAATATTGTTCGAGCAGCAGACCGAGTTCCGAGCTCTGGAATCGACCGACAGACGCGCCTGATGTGTGCAAGTCGATATATGTGACCCGCAGCACTGTAGCCCCTCTCCCAGCACGAGTTGAATGCAGAAAATTGAGAGCACTTCTCAAGATGATTCGGACAATACGAATAGCTTCGCGAACCTAGCTCGGGCAGCAGGCCGAGTTCAGAGCTTTCGGTGCAATAGACGAACGCAACTGATGATTCCCCATCGATGTCTGTGACAATGAGCCCTTTAGCTGCCCTACAGCTTGAGTTAAGTACAGAAAACCGAGAGCGTCTGTCAAGATGACTCGAATAATACGAATAGGTTTGCGGACCTAGCTCGGCTAGCAGACCGAGTTCAGACCTCTGGATTCAACAGGCGAACGCGCGTGATAATTCTGAATGCGATAGGTGTGCTTACCAGCTCTGTAGCTGCCCTACAGCTCGAGTTAAGTACAAAACACCGACAAAGCGTATCAAGATGACTCGAAACGGCCGATCCCGCCAGTGTGCTTTTTGGCAGTAAAAGGTACCGATCGAGCTGAGATCAAGATGGCGAGCGGGAATGAGATCGAATATCACGGGAAAAAATACTAGAGCTCTAACGAATCCTTGAATTTCGAGAACAAAATGTTTAACCGACCAAAAGTTGTGAAAAGCTCAGTTCTTTTTTTTCGAGCCAACTAGCTCTCCAGCGCTCCGGAACTGGGCGCCGGCGGTAAACCGTCAACCTTTCTTACCGCCGGGGGACTCGTAGAGCTTCCTGACAATATATAATGTGGAAAAGAATTTCAGAGAACGACTAGTTTTTCAGCCCAAGCGATTATAGACCTCTCAAGATGACTCTAACAAAACAAACGAACAGTTTTCCAATCGAGCTCGAGTATGAAACCGAGTTCAGACCTCTGAATGCGACAGGCGGACGCGTCTGATGTCTGCGGATCGATTCCTGTGATTACCAGCTCTGCAGTCCCCCATACAGCCTGAGTTAAGTGCAGAAAACCGAGAGTACCTCTCAGGATGACTCGAATAATATAACAGTTTCGCGGATCTCGTTCGAGCAGCAGACCGAGTTCCGAGCTCTCGGTTCGACGAACGGACGCGCCTGATGTCTCGAAATCGATTCCTGTGACCAGCAGCACTGTAGCCCTCCCCAGCACGATTTAAGTACAGAAAACCGAGAGCACTTCTCAAGATGACTCGAACAATACCAATAGGTTCGCGAACCTAGCTCGGGAAGCAGGCCGAGTTCAGAGCTCTTGATTCAACAGACGAACGCGCCTGATAATTCTCAATCGATTTCTGTGATTATCGGCTCTGTGGCTGCCCTACAGATCGAGTTAAGTACGAAAAACCGAGAGCGTCTGCTACAATGACTCGAATAATACGAATAGGTTTGTGACCCTAGCTCGGCTAGCAGACCGTGTCAAGACCTCTGGATTCAACAAGCGAACGCGCCTGATCATTCTGCATGCATTAGCTGTGCTGACCAGCTCTGTAGTTGTCCTGAAGCTCGAGTTATCTTGAGAAAACCGACAGCGCGTATCAAGATGACTCGAAACGGCCGTTCCCGCCCGCCTGCTTTTTGGCCTTCAAAGTTACCCGATCGAGCTGAGATCAAGATGGCGAGCGGAAATAAGATCGAATATCATGGGAAAAAATACTAGAGCTCTAACGAATTGTCAAATTTTGAGAACAAAATTTTCAAGCGACCAAAAGTCAGCAAAAGGTCCGTCGAGATTTTTCTTGCCAACTAGCTCTCTGGCTCCCCGGAATTACTCTTAAGCTTCCAGCAACTGGGATCCGGCGGTAAACCGTCAACCAGGTTACCGCCGGGACCCTCGTAGAGCTCTGAATAGACAAGTGAGATCCGACATAACAACAGAAAAACGCTTCTCAATACCAGCTTCAGAAAGAAAGAAATCTTGTTTTCGGTCGTACACAATACTGGTTCCTCGCAGTCTTTTGATCGATATAATGTAGCTAGAGCCCGAAGGATTTCACCATCGAAAGTGCCATGACTGGCGCCGGACCTGGTCACCGCCGGGAACCTCGTAGAGCTCCTTGCATCCGTGAGAAAGATCAGAATCAAAGCGAGAGCTTGTGGGAGCTTTTCTACAAAAACTTCAAGTTGAGATTTGCGGAGTCAACATGAAGTCGGTTGCTCCAAGTGAACTGGTACTGAAAATCGCTCTGGAGGGCTGAGCTGCTCAGGGAACAAAGTTTATATGTCAATGCTCGGAGTAAAAAACTGCTTTCTCAAAATGAATTGTCAAATATCTTTCAAATAATGGCAAAACTGACCAAAAGTTACCACTTTGTCCTTTCTGGCCGGCTGGGCCAACTAGCTCCACCCCGCGCCGGAATTCCTCTAGCTCATCGATGACGAATAGCTCTACGAGGTAATTTTCAACCGACCAAAAGTTGTGAAAAGTTCAGTTCTTTTTTTTCGAGCCAACTAGCTCTCCAGCGCGCCGGAATTACTGGGCGCCGGCGGTGAACCGTCAACCTTTGTTACCGCCGGGGGACTCGTAGAGCTTCCTGACAACGTGTATAACATGGAAAAAAATTCAAGAGAATTCCAGCCGCCAGACCTCTCAAGATGCCTCTGGCAAACAAACGAACAGTTTGGAACCCAGCTCGAGTGTCAAACCGAGTTCAGACCTCTTCATGCGACAGGCGGACGCGTCTGATGTCTGCGAATCGACTTCTGTTATTACCAAGCCCCCCTACAGCCCGAGTCAAGTGCAGAAACCGACAGCAGCTCTCAAGATAATTTGAATAATAGAATAGTTTCGCGGAGCTAGTTCGAGTAGCAGACCGAGTTCCGAGCTTTCCGTTCGACAGACGGACGAGCCTGATGTTTACAAATCGATTTCTCTGACCAGCAGCAATGTGGCCATCTTCCAGCACGAGTTAAGTGCAGAGAACCGAGAGCACTTCTCAAGATGACTCGAACAATACGAATAGTTTCGCGAATAGTTTCGCAGGCCGAGTTCAGAGCTCTCGATTGAACAGACGAACGCGCCTCATGATTCCCAATCGATTTCTGTGACTATGATCTCTGTAACTGCCCTACAGCTCGAGTTAAGTACAGAAAACCGAGAGCGTCTGCTACGATGACTCGAATAATACGAATAGGTCTGCGGACCTAGCTCGGTGAGCAGACCGAGTTCAGACCTCTGGATTCAACAGCCGAACGCGCCTAATCATTCTACATCGATTAGCTGTGCTTACCAGCTCTGTAGCTGCCCTGAAGCTCGAGTTATATTCAGAAAACCGTCAGCGCGTATCAAGATGACTCAAAACAGCCGATCCCGCCACAGTGCTTTTTGGCAGTAAAAGGTACCCGATCGAGCTGAGATCAAGATGGCGAGCGGGAATAAGATCGAATATCATGGGAAAAATACTAGAGCTCTAACGAATTGTTGAATTTCGAGAACAAAATTTTCAACCGACCAAAAAGTCAGCAAAAGGTCCGTCGAGATTTTTCTTGCCAACTAGCTCTCCAGCTCCCCGGAATTACTCTTAAGCTTCCAGCAACTGGCAACCGGCGGTAAACCGTGAACCAGGTTACCGCCGGGACCCTCGTAGAGCTCTTTCCTCTGACCGCGCTTCTCAGAACACATCGGGTAAGCTTCTGGAGTGAGAAACGAAAAAATCGAGAAATCAAGGTTTCCTGTGTTTATCGAACGTTGGTTCCTCCAAGTGTTTTGATAGAAATACTGCACTTAGAGACCTCAAAATTTTACTGGCAGACGCTTCTGAACCCACTACAGGTGCGAAAAATCTGCTTCCTCAAAATGAATTGTCAAATCTATTTCAAATATTCACGCAATCACAAAAGTTGTCACATTGTCCGCCTCGGCCGGGTCGGCCAACTAGCTCCACCCCGCGCCGGAATTCCTCTAGCTCATCGCTGACGAAGAGGTCTACGAGGTATAACTTGCTAAGGGAAGCTCTACGAGTTACTGGGCGCCGGCGGTAAACCGTCAACCTTTGTTACCGCCGGGGGACTCGTAGAGCTTCCTGACAGCATATAGCGTGGAAAAATACTCCAGAGAACGACTAGTTTTTCAGCCCAAGCGATTTCAGACCTCTCAAGATGACTCTAAGAAAAAACAAATAGTTTCGCAATCCAGTTCGAGTATCAAACCGAATTCAGACCTCTGAATGCACTAGGCGAACGCGTCTGATGTCTGCGAATCGACCCATGTGATTAACAGCCCTGCAGCCCCGCTGAAGACCGAGTTAAGTGCAGAAAACTGACAACATCTCTCAGGATGACTCGAATAATACAATAGCTTCGCGGATCTAAATCGAGCAGCAGACCGAGTTCCGAGCTCTAGAATCGACCGACGGACGCGCCTGATCTGTGCAAATCGATTTGTGTGACCCGCAGCACTGTAGCCCTCCCCCAGCACGAGTTGAGTGCAGAAAATTAAAGCACTTTTCGGACAATAAGAATAGTTTTCCGAACCTAGCTCGAGCAGCAGGCCGATTTCAGAGCTCTCGAATCAACAGACGAACGCGCCTGATGATTCCCGATCGATTTCTGTACTATGAGCTCTGTAGCTGCCCTACAGCTCGCGTGAAGTACAGAAAACCCAGAGCGTCTGTCAAGATGACTCGAATAATACGAATAGGTTTGCGGACCTAGCTCGGCTAGCAGACCGAATTCAAACCTCTAGATTCATCAGGCGAACGCGCCTGATGATTCTGAATGCGATAGCTGTGCTTACCAGCTCTGTAGCTGCCCTACAGCTCGAGTTAAGTACAAAATACCGACAACGCGTATCGAGATGACTCGAAACGGCCGATCCCGCCACAGTGCTTTTCGATAGTAATATTCACCCGATCGAGCTGAGATCAAGACGGCGAGCGGGAATAAGATCGAATATCACGGGAAAAAATACTAGAGCTCAAACGAATTGTCAAATTTCGAGAACATAATTTTCAACCGACCAAAAGTATTAGAAATGGCTCTAGGGGGCTGAGCTGCTCAGGGAACAAAGTTTATATGTCAATGCTCGGAGTAAAAATCTACTTTCTCAAAATGAATTTTCAAATATCCTTCAAATCTTAGCAAAACCGACCAACAGTTATCACATCTTCTTTTCTGGTCGGGTCGGCCAACTTGTAAGCGTCCAAAACCCGGATAGCGAGGCAAGGCGCGGAGCGCAGAGCGCTCCAACTGGGCGCCGGCGGTAAACCGTCAACCTTGGTTACCGCCGGGGAACTCGTAGAGCTTCCAAGCTCGACTTAAGTTGAGAGAACCGACAGCACCTACCAACATTCTGACTCATAGTGAATATTTTTTTGACCTCTGAATGCGACAAGCGGACGCGTCTGATGTCTGCGAATCGACTTCTGTCATTACCAGCCCCGCAGCCCCTCTACAGCCCGAGGTCAGTGCGGAAAACCGACAGTATCTCTCAGGATGACTCGAACAATACAGTAGTTCCGCGGACCTAGTTCGGGCAGCAGACCGAGTTCCGAGCTCTGGATTCGACAGGCGAACGCGCATGATCTCTTTAAATCGATTCATATTACAACCAGCACTGTAGCCCCCTCTCAGCGCAAGTTGAGTGAAGAAAACCAAGAGCACTTCTCAAGATGACTCGACCAATACGAATAATGTCGTGATTCTAGATCGAGCAGACGACCGAGTTCAGAGCTCTGGATTCGACAGACAAACGCAACTGGCCATTCTGAATCAGCTTCTGTAAATATCAGCTCTGTAGCTGTCTTACAGCTCGAGTTAAGCACAGAAAACTGAGAGTTTCTGTCAAGATGACTCGAATAATACGAACAGATTTGCGGACCTAGCTCGGCTCACAGACCGAGTTCAGACCTCTGGGTTCAACAGGCGAACGCGCCTGATCATTCTGCATGCATTAGCTGTGCTTACCAGCTCTGTAGCTGCCCTAGAGCTCGAGTTATGTTCATAAAACCGTCAGCGCATATCAAGATGACTCGAAACGGCCGATCCCGCCAGAGTGCTTTTTGGCCTTCAAAGTTACCCGATCGAGCTGAGATCAAGATGGCGAGCGGGAATAAGATCGAATATCACGGGAAAAAATACTAGAGCTCTAACGAATGGTCAAATTTCGAGAACAAATTTTTCAACCGACCAAAAATCACCAAAAGTTCCGTCGAGATTTTTCTTGCCAACTGGGCGCCGGCGGTAAACCGTCAACCTTTGTTACCGCCGGGGGACTCGTAGAGCTTCCTGACAATGTATAATGTGGAGAATACATTGCAGAGAACGAATAGTTTTTCAGCCCAAGCGATTTCAGACCTCTCGATGCAACAGCCGAACGCCCCCTGATGCTTCTGGATTCTCTTATGTACGAGCTCTGTAGCTCTGCTACTGCCCGAGTTACGTGCGCTATTCAACAGCACCTCTCAAGATGACTCTAACAACACGAATAGTTTCGTAAACTCAGCTGAGAATCGGACCGAGTTCAGGCCTCTGAATGCGACAGACGGACGCGTCTGATGTCTCCGAATCGATCCCTGTGATTACCAGCCCTGCAGCCCCCTACAGCCCGAGTTAAGTGCAGAAAACCGACAGCGTCTTTCAGGATGACTCGAACAATACCAACAAGTTCGCGGACCGAGTTCAGGCAGTAGACCGAGTTTCGAGCTCTGGATTCCACAGGCGGACGCGCCTCATGTCTCCAAATCGATTGCTGTCGGCACCAGCACTCGAGCCGCCCCCCTACAGCTCGAGTTGAGTGAAGAAAGCGAAGTAGCTCTCAAGATGACTCGAACAATACGAATAGTTTCGTGATCTTAGCTCGGGCAACAGGCCGGGTTCAGAGCTCTCGATTCAACAGACGAACGGGCCTGATGATTTCCAATCGATTTCCTGTGACTATGAGCTCTGTAGCTGCCCTACAGCTCGAGTTGAGCAAAAATACCGAGAGCGTCTGTCAAGATGACTTGAATAATACGAATAGGTTTGTGGACCTAGCTCGGCTAGCAGACCGAGTTCAGGCCTCTGGGTCCAACAGGCGAACGCGCCTGATCATTCTGAATGCATTAGCTGTGCTCACCAGCTCTGTAGCTGTCCTAAAGCTCAAGTTATGTTCAGAAAACCGTCAGCGCATATCAAGATAACTCAAAACGGCCGATCCCGCCAGAGTGCTTTTCGATTAAATATTCACCCGATCGAGCTGAGATCAAGATGGCGAGCGGGAATAAGATCGAATATCACGGGAAAAAATACTAGAGCTCTAACGAATGGTCAAATTTCGAGAACAAAATTTTCAACCGACCAAAAGTCACCAAAAGTTCCGTCGAGATTTTTCTTGCCAACTGGGCGCCGGCGGTAAACCGTCAACCTTTGTTACCGCCGGGGGACTCGTAGAGCTTCCTGACAATGTATAATGTGGAGAATACATTGCAGAGAACGAATAGTTTTTCAGCCCAAGCGATTTCAGACCTCTCGATGCAACAGCCGAACGCCCCCTGATGCTTCTGGATTCTCTTATGTACGAGCTCTGTAGCTCTGCTACTGCCCGAGTTACGTGCGCTATTCAACAGCACCTCTCAAGATGACTCTAACAACACGAATAGTTTCGTAAACTCAGCCTGAGAATCGGACCGAGTTCAGGCCTCTGAATGCGACAGACGGCCGCGTCTGATGTCTCCGAATCGAACCCTGTGATTACCAGCGCTGCAGCCCCCTACAGCCCGAGTTAAGTGCAGAAAACCGACAGCGTCTTTCAGGATGACTCGAACAATACCAACAAGTTCGCGGACCGAGTTCAGGCAGTAGACCGAGTTTCGAGCTCTGGATTCCACAGGCGGACGCGCCTCATGTCTCCAAATCCATTGCTGTCGGCACCAGCACTCGAGCCGCCCCCTACAGCTCGAGTTGAGTGAAGAAAGCGAAAGTAGCTCTCAAGATGACTCGAACAATACGAATAGTTTCGTGATCTTAGCTCGGGCAACAGGCCGGGTTCAGAGCTCTCGATTCAACAGACGAACGGGCCTGATGATTTCCAATCGATTCCTGTGACTATGAGCTCTGTAGCTGCCCTACAGCTCGAGTTGAGCAAAAAATACCGAGAGCGTCTGTCAAGATGACTTGAATAATACGAATAGGTTTGTGGACCTAGCTCGGCTAGCAGACCGAGTTCAGGCCTCTGGGTTCAACAGGCGAACGCGCCTGATCATTCTGAATGCATTAGCTGTGCTCACCAGCTCTGTAGCTGTCCTAAAGCTCGAGTTATGTTCAGAAAACCGTCAGCGCATATCAAGATAACTCAAAACGGCCGATCCCGCCAGAGTGCTTTTCGATAGTAATATTCACCCGATCGAGCTGAGATCAAGATGGCGAGCGGGAATAAGATCGAATATCACGGGAAAAAATACTAGAGCTCCAACGAATTGTCAAATTTCGAGAACAAAATTTTCAACCAACCAAAAGTCACCAAAAGTTCCGTCGAGATTTTTCTTGCCAACTAGCTCTCCAGCGCTCCGGAATTACTCTAAAGCTTCCAGCAATCACTTGCTAAGGGAAGCTCTACGAGTTACTAGCTCTCCAGCGCGCCGGAATTACTCTTAAGCTTCCAGCAACTAGTTTAGGGAAGCTCTACGAGTCATGCGCCGCACGGCGACCTCTGCCAGGCTGCCTGGAACGATGCGTGGGGCGCTGGAAACCTGGCAGGAGACGCCTGCGAGGGCGTCTTTTACGACGCGCGGGGCTCTGTGAAACCTACCACGACTGGCGCCAGCGGTGAACCGTCAACCTGGTCACCGCCGGGAACCTCGTAGAGCTGAGTTCACGCGTAAGAGTGCTCGGAGTCGAAACGGAGAGCTTCTGGAAGCATTTCTCGAACAAAAGAAAAAATATTATTTTTCCGTGTCGACATGAAGATGGTTCCTCCAAGTGTTTTGATAGTAAAAGTGCGCCTAGAGAGCTCATACTAAGACAGAGAGGCCCTCATAGTCGTTCACAGGTGCGAAAATCTGCTTTCTCAAAAATTCTACTTTGCGAATTGTCAAATACCTTTCAAAAAATTGCAAAATCACCCAAAAGTTACCACTTTGTCCTTTCTCGCCGGGTCGAGCAACTGGGCGCCGGCGGTAAACCGTCAACCTTTCTTACCGCCGGGGGACTCGTAGAGCTTCCTGACAATATATAATGTGGAAAAGAATTTTAGAGAACGACTAGTGTTTCAGCCCAAGCGATTATAAACCTCTCAAGCTAACAAAACAAACAAACAGTTTTCCAATCGAGCTCGAGTATGAAACCGAGTTCAGACCTCTGAATGCGACAGGCGGACGCGTCTGATGTCTCCGGATCGATTCCTCTGATTACCAGCTCTGCAGCCCTCCATACAGCGTGAGTTAAGTGCAGAAAACCGAGAGTATCTCTCAGAATGACTCGAATAGTACAACAGTTTCGCGGATCTCGTTCGAGCAGCAGACCGAGTTCCGAGCTCTCGGTTCGACGAACGGACGCGCCTGATGTCTCGAAATCGATTCTGTGACCAGCAGCAATGTAGCCCTCCCCCAGCACGATTTAAGTACAGAAAACCGAGAGCACTTCTCAAGATGACTCGAACAATATCAATAGGTTCGCGAACCTAGCTCGGGGAGCAGGCCGAGTTCAGAGATCTTGATTTAATAGACGAGCGCGCCTGATATTCTCAATCGATTTCTGTCATCATCAGCTCTGTGGCTGCCCTACAGATCGAGTTAAGTACGAAAAACCGAGAGCGTCTGCTACAATGACTCGAATAATACGAATAGGTTTGCGACCCTAGCTCGGCTAGCAGACCGAGTTCAGACCTCTGGATTCAACAGGCGAACGCGCCTGATCATTCTGAATGCATTAGCTGTGCTGACCAGCTCTGTAGTTGTCCTGAAGCTCGAGTTATCTTGAGAAAACCGAGAGCGCGTATCAAGATGACTCGAAACGGCCGTTCCCGCCGGGACGCTTTTTGGCCTTCAAAGTTACCCGATCGAGCTGAGATCAAGATGGCGAGCGGGAATAAGATCGAATATCATGGGAGAAAATACTAGAGCTCTAACGAATGGTCAAATTTTGAGAACAAAATTTTCAACCGACCAAAAGTCATCAAAAGGTCCGTCGAGATTTTTCTTGCCAACTAGCTCTCCAGCTCCCCGGAATTACTGGCGCCGGCGATGAACCGTCAACCTGGTCACCGCCGGGAACCTCGTAGAGCTCCTCCCACGCGAAAGAGTGAAGCATTTCTCAACAAAACAGAAAAATTGATTTTTTCGTGTCGACATGAAGATGGTTCTCCAAGTGTTTCGATAGTAAAAGTGCGCCTACAAAGCTCATACCAAGACAGAGAGACCCGCATAGCCGTTCACAGGCGGAAAATCTGCTTTCTTAAAATGAATGGTCAAATATCTTTCAAAAAATCGCAAAACCACCCAAAAGTTACCACTTTGTCCGTCACGGCCGGGTCGACCAACTAGCTCCACCCCGCGCCGGAATTCCTCTAGCTCATCGATGCCGAAGAGCTCTACGAGGTACTCTTAAGCTTCGAACCGGCGGTAAACCGTCAACCAGATTACCGCCGGGACCCTCGTAGAGCTCTTTTCTAACATCGGGGTTCTCGTAATTCATCAAGAGAGCTTCTGGAGCGAGAAACGAAAAACACGAAAAATCATGTTTTTCTGTTCTCAGCCAACGTTGGTTCCTCCAAGTGTTTTGATAGTAATACTGTACCTACAGACCTGAAAATTTTACTGGCGAGTGCGGCATAACTCACTAAAGGTGCGAAAAATCTGGGTTCTTAAAATTAATTGTCAAATATCTTCAAATCCTCGTAGAGCTCTCTTCTCACACAGCGCTCCTCCGAACACGTGAAGGAAGCTTCTGAAGCGAGAGCGATTTTTCGGTTTTCATACAGTGGGTTCCTCCAAGCGTTTTGATAGTAATATTAGACCTAGAGCCATAGATAATTTACCAGCAGATGCACCATAGCTTACTACAGGGAATAAAAATCTCACTTCTAAAAACGAACTTCAAAATTTTGCACAAAGTGAACAAGACCGACCCCAGGTTACCACATTCTCTCTTTTCGTCGGGCCGGCCAACTAGCTTCACCCTGCGCCCGAATTCCTCTTAGCTCTTTGCCGAAGAGCTCTACGAGGTACTGGGCGCCGGCGGTAAACCGTCAACCTTTCTTACCGCCGGGGGACTCGTAGAGCTTCCTGACAATATATAATGTGGAAAAGAATTTCAGAGAACGACAAGTTTTTCAGCCCAAGCGATTAAAGACTACTGCCTGAGTTAAGTGCAGAAAACCGAGAGTACCTCTCAGGATGACTCGAATAAAATAACAGTTTCGCGAATCTCGTTCGAGCAGCAGAGCGATTTCCGAGCTCTCGATTCGACGAACGGGCGCCTGATGTCTCGAAATCGATTCCTGTGACCAGCAGCACTCTAGCCCTCCCCCAGCACAATTTAAGTACAGAAAACCGAGAGCACTTCTCAAGATGACTCGAACATTACCAATAGGTTCGCGAACCTAGCTCGGGGAGCAGGCCGAGTTCAGAGCTCGTGATTCAACAGACGAACGCGCCTCATAAATCTCAATCGATTTCTGTGATTATCAGCTCTGTTGCTGCCCTACAGATCGAGTTAAGTACGAAAAGAAGAGCGTCTGCTACAATGACTCGAATAATACGAACAGGTTTACGACCCTAGCTCGGCTAGCAGACCGAGTTCAGACCTCTGAATTCAACAGGCGAACGCGCCTGACCATTCTGAATGCATTAGCTGTGCTGACCAGCTCTGTAGTTGTCCTGAAGCTCGAGTTATCTTGAGAAAACCGACAGCGCGTATTAAGATGACTCGAAACGGCCGTTCCCGCCTGCCTGCTTTTTGGCCTTCAAAGTTACCCGATCGAGCTGTGATCAAGATGGCGAGCGGGAATAAGATCGAATATCATGGGAAAAAATACTAGAGCTCTAACGAATGGTCAAATTTTGAGAACAAAATTTTCAACCGACCAAAAGTCACCAAAAGGTCCGTCGAGATTTTTCTTGCCAACTAGCTCCAGCGCTCCGGAACTGGCGCCGGCGGTGAACCGTCAACCTGGTCACCGCCGGGAACCTCGTAGAGCTCCTGAATCCGTGAGAAAGCTCAGCATCAAAGCGGGAGCTTCTGGGAGCTTTTCTACAAAAACTTCAAGTTGAATTTTTTCGGAAGTCAATGAAGTCGGTTCCTTCAGTGAACTGGTACTGAAGCGCAGGCACTGTGCGGAGGTACGCGAGCTGATCAGGGAAACGAACGAGCGCGGCTCAATGCTCGGAGTAAAAATCGGCTTTCAAATGAATTGTCAAATATCTTTCGAAAAATTGCAAAACCACCCAAAAGTTGTTACATTGTCCGCCTCGGCCGGCTGGACCAAAGTTCTCACTCCCAGCGAAGCTATTCATATGAAGTCTCGCGCTCTCAGTGAGAGCGCGAGACCATTCTGCGTCGACAAACATGCACCAGAACTCTCTAGGTCACCCATAGATCGATATAAATTAGAAAAAAAATCATCCGACACAAAAAATACAAAATTGTACAAATCGATATTTTTCATTGATTTTGAAATTTCTAATCAATTTGGGCACTCTCGAGGCTCCCATTCGATGTCTCGCATGTCGCTACTTCGATTGGAATGTACCTGGCATGCATTGCATGCACTCAGCTCGAGTTATCATCGAAACACCGTTCGCAACACGCATACATAGAGACAGTATTTCGAGCATAACTCCTGACTCAGCCATTTCTAGGAACTCTCGAGCTTCCAGTGTGACGCGCCAGATCATTCTGCATCGACTGGTGTGCGTGAGAGGTCTGTAGCTTGATGACAGCTCGAGTTAAGTAAAGCCAACCACCGTCACCTGCCAAACTGCACTGCAGGCAAAGTCGGTTCCTGCAAGTCTTTTGACAGTAATATTGCCCCTAGAGCCCTGAAAATTTTACCAGCAGGTGCGCCCTAGCTTACTGTATGTGAGAAAAATCCGTTTTCTGAAAACGAATTGTCAAATCTTGCACAAAGTTTCAAAAACCGACCCCAGGTTAACACATTGTCTCTTTTGGTCGGGTCGGCCAACTAGCTCCACCCTGCGCCCGAATTCCTCTTAGCTCATCTCGTCGAAGAGCTCTACGAGGTATTACTCTTAAGCTTCCAGCAATAACTGCTAAGGGAAGCTCTACGAGTTACTAGCTTCACTCCGCGCCGGAATTTCTCTAGCTTATCGACGAGAAAGAGCTCTACGCGGTACTGGGCGCCGGCGGTAAACCGTCAACCTTTCTTACCGCCGGGGGACTCGTAGAGCTTCCTGACAGCATATAGTGTGCGAAAAATCCAGAGAACGACTAGTTTTCAGCCCAGGCGATTTCAGATCTCTCTAGATGACTCTAACAAAAAACAAACAGTTTTGCAACCCAGTTCGAGTATCAGACCGAGTTCAGACCTCTGAATGCGATAGGCGGACGCGTCTGATGTCTGCGAATCGACTCCTGTGATTACCAGCCCTGCAGCCCCCCTACAGCAGAAACCGACAGCATCTCTCAGGATAACTCGAATAATACAATAATTTCGCGGACCTGTTTCGAGCAGCAGACCAAGTTCTGAGCTCTGGAATCGACCAACGAACCCGCCTGATCTGTGCGAATCGATTTCTGTGACCCGCAGCACGGTAGCCCTCCCCCAGCACGAGTTGAGTGCAGAGCATCGAGAGCACTTCTCATGATCATTCGGAGAATACGAATAGTTTCCCGAACCTAGCTCGGGCAGCAGGCCGAGTTCAGAGCTCTCGATACAACAGACGAACGCGCCTGATAATTCCCAATTGATTTCTGTGACTATTTCTGTAGATGCCCTACAGCTCGAGTTAAGAGAGAAAACCGAGAGCGTCTGTCAAGATGACTCGAATAATACGAATAGGTTTGCGGACCTAGCTCGGCTAGCAGACCGAGTTGAGACCTCTAGAGTCAACAGGCGAACGCGCCTGATAATTCTGAATGCGATAGATGCGCTTACCAGCTCTGTAGCTGCCCTACAGCCCGAATTAAAAACGGAATACCCACAATGCGTATCAAGTTGACTCGAACAGTACGAATAGGTTTGCGGACCTAGCTCGGCTAGCAGACCGAGATCAGACCTCTGAATTCAACAGGCGAACGGGCCGGATGATTCTGAATGCGATAGATGTACTTACCAGCTCTGTAGCTGCCCTACAGCCCGAATTAAAAACGGAATACCCACAATGCGTATCAAGTTGACTCGAACAATACGAATAGGTTTGCGGACCTAGCTCGGCTAGCAGACCGAGATCAGACCTCTGAATTCAACAGGCGAACGGGCCGGATGATTCTGAATGCGATAGGTGTGCTTACCAGCACTGTAGCTGCCCTACAGCTCGAGTTAGTAGAAAATACCGAAAACGCGTATTAAGATAACTCGAAATTGCCGTTCCCGCCGGGACGCTTTTTGGCAGTAAGGGGTACCCGATCGAGCTGAGATCAAGATGGCGAACGGGAATGAGATCGAATATCACGGGAAAAAATACTAGAGCTCTAACGAATGGTTCAATTTTGAGAACAAAATTTTCAACCGACCAAAAGTCACCAAAAGGTCTGTCGAGATTTTTCTTGCCAACTAGCTCTCCAGCGCCCCGGCATTACTCTTAAGCTTCCTAGCATTAACTTGCTGAGGGAAGCTCTACGAGTTACGTTTGCAAGGGCGCCGTTTACCAGCGTGGAGCCCTGCAAAGCGCGCCAGGAAGATCTGCCTAGGTGCCTGGAAGAACCGCCGGCGGTGAACCGTCAACCTGGTCACCGCCGGAGACCTCGTAGAGCTCCTTTCACGCATAAGAGTGCTCAGAGTCGGAAGAGAAAGCTTCTGGAAGCATTTCTTGGAAAAGCAAAAAATTGTTTTTTCGTGTCGACATCGAGATGGTTCCTCCAAGTGTTTTGATAGTAAAACTGTACCCAGAGAGCTCATATTGAGACAGAAAGGCCCTCATAGTCGTTTACAGGTGCGAAAAATCTGCTTTCTTAAAATGAATTGTCAAATATCTTTCAAATATTCGCAAAACCACCCAAAAGTTGTCACATTGTCCGCCTCGGCCGGGTAAGCCAACTAGCTCCACCCCGCGCCGGAATTCCTCTAGCTCATCGATGCCGAAGAGCTCTACGAGGTACTTCCGAAGCTCTTCCGAAGCTCTGCCGAAGCGCTTCGCGCACCCTGGAGCCACGCGTATTGGGAAACGCTAGGAAGCCACGCCCCCGGACCCGCTGCGAACTCCGGCGAGTTGCTCCGACAATTCTGGACCAGCGGAGATGGGCTGCTGGCGGGCACCACCACCGTCCGGCTTCTAATCTGAAACCCTTCGCTCTCCAAGGAGCTATCCGGGAACTGGGCGCCGGCGGTAAACCGTCAACCTTTGTTACCGCCGGGGGACTCGTAGAGCTTCCTGACAACATATACTGTCGGAAAAAATTGCAGAGAACGAATAGTTTTTCAGCCCAACTCGAGTATCAGACCGAGTTCAGACCTCTTAATGCGACAGATGGACGCGTCTGATGTCTCCGAATCGATGCCTCTAAATACCCGCCCTGCAGCCTCCCTACAGCCCGAATTGAGTGCAGAACGCCGACAGTAGCTCTCAAGATGACTGGAAGAACGAACAGTTTCGTGATTCTGGATCGCGCAACAGACCGAGTTCAGAGCTCTGGAATCAACAGGCGAACGCGCCTGATGATTCTGAGTGGGGTAGCTGTGCTTACCAGCACTGTAGCTGCCCTACAGCTCGAGTTAAGTATAAAATACCGACAACGCGTATCAAGTTCACTCGAATAACACGAATAGGTTTGCGGACCTTGCTCAGCTAGCAGACCGAGTTCAGACCTATGGATTCGACAGGCGAATGCGTCTGATCATTCTGAATGCGATAGCAGTGCTTACCAGCACTGTAGCTGCCCTACAGCTCGAGTTAAGTAGAAAATACCGACAACGCGTATCGAGTTGACTCGAATAATACAAACAGTTTTGCGAACCTAGCTCGGCTGACAGACCGAGTTCAGACCTCTGGGTTCAACAGGCGAACGCGCCTGATCATTCTGCATGCGTTACCTGTGCTTACCAGCTCTGTAGCTGCCCTAGAGCTCGAGTTATCTTCAGAAAACCGTCAGCGCATATTAAGATGACTCGAAACGGCCGATCCCGCCAGAGTGCTTTTTGGCCTTCAAAGTTACCTGATCGAGCTGAGATCAAGATGGCGAGCGGGAATAAGACCGAATATCACGGGAAAAAATACTAGAGCTCTAACGAATTGTCAAATTTCGAGAACGAAATTTTCAACCGAGCAAAAGTCACCAAAAGTTCCGTCGAGACTGGGCGCCGGCGGTAAACCGTCAACCTTTCTTACCGCCGGGGGACTCGTAGAGCTTCCTGACAATATATAATGTGGAAAATAATTTCAGAGAACGGCTACTTTTTCAGCCCAAGCGATTATAGACCTCTCAAGATGACTCTAATAAAACAAACGAACAGTTTTCCAATCGAGCTCGAGTATGAAGCTGAGTTCAGATCTCTGAATGCGACAGACGGACGCGTCTGCTGTCTGCAGATCGATTCCTGTGATTACGAGCTCTTCAGCCCCCATACAGCCTGAGTTAAGTGCAGAAAACCGAGAGTGCTTCTCAGGATGACTCGAATAATACAAACAGTTTCGCGGATCTCGTTCGAGCAGCAGACCGTTTCGAGCTCTCGGTTCGACGAACAGACGCGCCTGATGTCTCGAAATCGATTCCTGTGACCAGCAGCACCCTAGCCCTCCCCCAGCACGATCTGAGTGCAGAAAACCGAGAGCACTTCTCAAGATGATTCGAACAATACCAATAGGTTCGCAGCTCGGGGAGCAGGTCGAGTTCAGAGCTCTTGACTCAACAGACGAACGCGCCTAATGATTCTCAATCGATTTCTGTGATTATGAGCTCTGTGGCTGCCTACAGATCGAGTTAAGTACGAAAAACCGAGAGCGTCTGCTACAATGACTCGAATAATACGAATAGGTTTGCGACCCTAGCTCGGCTAGCAGACCGAGTTCAGACCTCTGGATTCAACAGGCGAACGCGCCTGATCATTCTGAATGCATTAGCTGTGCTGACCAGCTCTGTAGTTGTCTTGAAGCTCGAGTTATCTTGAGAAAACCGACGGCGCGTATCAAGATGACTCGAGACGGCCGTTCCCGCCCGTGTGCTTTTTGACCTTCAAAGTTACCCGATCGAGCTGAGATCAAGATGGCGAGCGGGAATAAGATCGAATATCATGGGAAAAAATACTAGAGCTCTAACGAATTGTCAAATTTTAAGAACAAAATTTTCAACCGACCAAAAGTCAGCAAAAGGTCCGTCGAGATTTTTCTTGCCAACTGGGCGCCGGCGGTAAACCGTCAACCTTTCTTACCGCCGGGGGACTCGTAGAGCTTCCTGACAATATATAATGTGGAAAAGAATTTCACAGAACGACTAGTTTTTCAGCCCAAGCGATTATAGACCTCTCAAGATGACTCTAACAGAACAAACGAACAGTTTTCCAATCGAGCCCGAGTATGAAACCGAGTTCAGACCTCTGAATGCGACAGGCGGACGCGTCTGATGTCTGCGGATCGATTCCTGTGATTACCAGCTCTGCAGCCCCCCCATACAGCATGAGTTAAGTGCAGAAAACCGAGAGTACCTCTCAGGATGACTTGAATAATACAACAGTTTTGCGGATCTCGTTCGAGCAGCAGACCGAGTTCCGAGCTCTCGGTTCGACGAACAGATGCGCCTGATGTTTCGAAACCGATTCCTGTGGAAGGGATCTGGCTGCAGCACGTTAGCCCTCCCCTCCCCGATTTAAAGGTACGAAAAGCGAGACAAACTTCTCAAGATGACTCGACAATATCAATAGATTCCGAACCTAGTCGGGGAGCAGGCCGGAGTGCCCGAGTTCAGAGCTCTTGAATTCAACAGACGACGGTTCTTCGATTATTTCTCAACGATTTTGTGATTATGAGCTTCTGTGGCTGCACTTACAGATTCGAATTAAAGCTACGAAAAACCGAGAGCGTCTGCTACATGACTCGAATAATAGAAACAGGTTTGCGAACCTAGCTCGGCTGAGAGACCGAGTTCAGACCTCTGGATTCAACAGGCGAACGCGCCTGATCATTCTGGATGCATTAGCTGTGCTGACCAGCTCTGTAGTTGTCCTGAAGCTCGAGTTTTCTTGAGAAAACCGAGAGCGCGTATCAAGATGACTCGAAACGGCCGTTCCCGCCCGTGCGCTTTTTGGCCTTCAAAGTTACCCGATCGAGCTGAGATCAAGATGGCGAGCGGGAATAAGATCGAATATCATGAGAAAAAATACTAGAGCTCTAACGAATGGTCAAATTTTGAGAACAAAATTTTCAACCGACCAAAAGTCACCAAAAGGTCCGTCGAGATTTTTCTTGCCAACTAGCTCTGGGACGCGCCGGAATTACTCTTAGCTTCCAGCTATAACTAGCTAAGGGAAGCTCTACGAGTTACTAGCTCTGGAACGCGCCGGAATTACTCTTAGCTTCCAGCTATAACTAGCTAAGGGAAGCTCTACGAGTTATTT
>CAUYUJ010006770.1:13278-23278 GCA_963575745.1 Prorocentrum cordatum
GGGGAGGGGGAGGGGTTGGTTGGGGGAAGGGCAAGGGGCGGTGGGGAGGGGAGAGGGGGATGGGGGGATGGGCAGGCAGACAGGGGTGAGCACGGGGTGAGAGGGGGGGTGCGGGGAAGAGGAGGAGGAACAAAAGAAGCAAGGAGGGGAGACGGGGAACAAGACGGGGTAAGCACACGAGGGAAAGAGGAACGGGGGAGGGAAGAGGGGCGGAGGGAGGGAGAGGGGGGGGGGGGGGAAGAGCAAGAGGGAGGGAAGAGGAGGCAGGAGGAGGAGGAGGGAGGAGGAGGGAAGAGCTGCTCAGAGCAGCACGAGATGGATGGAGAGATGGAGAGGGGCAGGCGAGAGCAGATCGAGAAGAGGGGAGGCAGCGAGGGACGGCAGGGAGAGACGGCAGGGAAGAAGGGCGGGAGATCGAGGGCGAGGATAAAGAGGGCGCTTCTCGGCCCCCTCTCCTCGCCGACCTCGAGCGCCACCACTACGGCGCTGGCCAGGCAGCCGCCGGCCTGCGACGAGTCGTGCGCCAGCAGCAGCGACGCGACCTTCGGCTGCCGCGGGCAGCCTCGGACCCTCGCCGCGCTTTCCTGGCCGAAGGGGGGAGGACGACCACGAAGGGGGGAGAAGGAGATCGGAGGACTAGAAGGGGGCAGGAGCGGGAGGGGGAAGGGGGAATGAAGAAAAGGCGGGGCAGGATAGGGGGGGGGAGGGCCGGGGAGGGGGGTACGGACCTGGCCACTGCGAGGTCGCAGAGGGTCGAAGAAGCAAACAGAGGAGTACAGCAAGTCGAGTAGGAGTTCCTCGCGTGGCGGGCCAACGCCAGCGGTAGCCAGTGACAGATCGCACCCAACAGAGACCCAAAGACGCTCCTTGATAGGTGACAAGCTGGAGGCTGGGAGGAGGAGGAGGAGGAGGAGGAGGAGGAGGAGGAGGAGGAGGAGGAGGGAGGAGGAGGAGGACTTTCCCCCGAGCTGCGCTGCATTGAAAGCTACATTGAAAGCCTTGGGCTGGGCCGAGTGGCCAGGCCACAGGCCTTCCTTTGGCCAGGTCGTCTTAATTCGATATACCTGTTACTAGCGGGACATATGTGCAAGGTCCTCCCAGGCTGATGCTGCCGCACGCCTGGCAGGCCCATCCAGTCACATGCTCGTAAAATGTCACCACATGCTGGCTGGGATGAACAGTGCGGCTGCCTATGCGCAGCTGTCCATCCTTTGGGAAGCTACCTGAACACCAAACAGGGACGCAAGGGGGTCAGAGCCATTCACGAAGATGGTCTCTGTCCCGTGCTGTTGGTTTCTGTTTGCATCGGGTTGCATGGCATCAAGCCCGCAGCATGTGGGCACTCTGCACACAATTCACTGAAACGTCGGATGCCGATGCTGACGTTTGCGTGCTTGGTTGGAGGTTGTAAAGGCTGCGCATTCCGTGGATGACGGCACATACAAGCTCCGAAGTTGCAATTATCATCATGATATCGCCCGTTTCGCGGCCAAGCTTCAGGACAATTATGCAAATCCTCAAGCGGCCATCGACCTCCTGCGTTCCCAGCAAAAGACATTTCCTGGTAACCAGAAAAAGGGTAACCCCCAGGCGGGGCACTTCCATTGAAAAATGCCACGCCCCGATATGGGGATCAGCGATCAATATGTCCATTCATGCACACTCCATCTCTCTCCCCAGGCCCCCCGTCCTCCTCCTCCTCCTCCTCCTCATCATCATCATCACCATCATCATCATCATCATCAGCATCATCATCAGCACCACCACCATCATAATCAGCATCGGCAACGTTGCAATTACTGCCGGCGCGCTGTTTCCGCGGGTGAGCAGCGCGGCGGTCCCTCGTCGCGCCTCTGGGCCCATGGCTGCCCGGCAGGCGGCCCTCCCCTTGCGCAGCCGCCCTAGCACAAGACTAAACCAACAATATGGACAAGGCGACTCAGAGTCAGCCTTGGGCGCCGCGGGCGAGCGGGAGGGTCGCGCGGCACGTGCAAGTCAAACCTGTAGCCCAAGTGGACCCCGGCGCCTCGCTCCCGCATGCCGCCCTCCACCATGCACGCTGTGCAGGCAGGCTGGAAATGCGCCCCTCCTAGAGCGAACAAGCCGCGGGGGCAACAATTTGGATCACATATCGCCCGCCCTTACAGTTCCCTCCTAAACTGGAGAAACAATCCCCTACAGAGTGACAGGTCCGTTGCATGCTCGCGCTGCAATTGCAAACTACGCTCGACCTCACACTCGCAATTGAGGTTCACCAAATGTTCACGCGCTCACATGTCCACCCCTCACGCGCGCCGGCAGCTGCGCGCACGCACCTCGCGCGCGTGCCCCTGCGCCCCCTTGCCACTGCGCTCGCAAGCGTGCTTCGCAGCAACAGTGCAATTATTGCCGGCGCGCCGTTTTCGCAGGTGGGCAGCGCGGCGGTTCCTCGCGTCGCGCCTCTGGGCCCTCGGCTGCCCGGCAGGCGGCCCCCTCACCTGCCCGCGGGCGGCGCGCAGACGGGCCGCCAAGCATATCTCACACGAAACGCTTCCGACTAGGCACCTCTCGCGCCACCGAAGCGCCACCCACGCCGCGCGACCCACACATACGCAAGGAAGACGGGGTCGCCCACCACCACCTCGCGCACTTCTTTATTCGCGCTGCAAACCCCGCCGACGCGGTCTTTCTGGTCCCCCGTCCACTGCCGGGCCCACAGCTCATGCGTCTATCTGGCGGCGGCGCGCAGCTTTCCCTCCCTGGCCCACGTCGGGCGCGCCCCCCTACAAGGGAACTTGGGCGAAGAATAATGCTCGCAAATGATCCAACAAAAAATCACCCCAAAACTACATTTTCATTATTTTTGGATTTCCCCCCTGTAGAGGGACAGGCTCGATTTAATCCCACGCCGCAAATGCCGCCGCGCAGCGCTTCCCGACCTCTGCTTCCGCGGTCGCCGCGCAGCGCCCCGCCGCGGCCTCTCCAAGGAGCGCCTCGAGATCAGCCAGGGAAGGCCTCGAAGGGCTGGGGCCCTCCAGACCTCCAGCCGCGGCCACCCGGGAAGCCACCGAAGCACGGGACACCGCGCCACGCGTAGCACTGGGCCCCCATCCTCTGAGGCGAATGCTCGGCGAGCCGAGCCGCCCCCGCCACGCGCCGGAGGGCGGCCACCACCGCCGCCCCTCGCGGGAGCGGCGACGCGCGCGGACAGGGAGAAGGAAATCTGCGCCCCGCCCTCTGCGCCCCCGCCCCTGCAGGATCTGCGCCAGACCGCGGCCGGGGCACGCCCACTCGGCGAGCCCCATCTGGCCAGGGGCGGCGCGCGAGAATTTCAGGCCGCGCGCGCGTTCGCGCCCTTCGGGGTTAGCCTTTGCAGCCCCGACGTCGACGCTCGCTCCGCGCGCGCCCGGCGACGCCCAGGCTTGCCCCCCAAGGGTGGCCGCGGAACTTCCACGCCGCGGCCGCGATGGCCACGCCGGTCGGCCCTACGCTCCGCGACCGGCGCGCGCTCCAGCACGTCCTCGAGCCGCACGGCTTCGGCCCGACGCGCCGGCCCGATGCCTCGCAGGAGGGCCGCCACGGATAGCTCCAGGCCCCGAGCGCGCCCTGCTTTGCAGCGAGGCTGGCGCCACAGGGACGCGCACTCCAGACCCGCGCGGCACCTCCCAAACTCCAACGCACTGGCGAAATCGGCGAGCGAATCCAGGGTGGCAGGCAGCAACCGAACCCCAGCCGCACCCGCGAGGCGCCGCGATGTCTGGCCCCGAGACACGCGCGCACGCCGCGTGGCATTGGCGAAGACCCCCGAAGCCAGGACGCGCCGCGCGCGCGCCCTGCCCTCCGCGCCTCGCAACACCGCCCGAACAGCCGCACCTGAGACGCGCGCGCACGCTCGGCGCCCGGCCGCGAACGGCCGCCAGACGCCCCACGCGCCCACGCCGTCGCCAGGGGCACCCAGCGGCGTCGCCAGACGTCGGCTTCCCAACGCCGCCCCGCCCTGCGCGGTAGCCGCGGGCGCGGGCGCCGCGCCGCCGCGATTGGCGGGCACCCCCTGCGCGCCCGGGCTCGGGCCTTGCGCGCAGCCCGCCGCAGGGACCGCGGCCGCCGCCGCCGCCGCCGCGCCCCCCGCCCCCTGGAGGGCCCGCCACAGCGACGAGCTGCCGGGTAGGTCGCGCGCCCATGGCCCCGAGGAGGTCAGCGCGTCAGCGCGCAGCAGCGCGCCGCCACCCGCGAGGCGCCTTGCGCTCCCAGGGACCAGGAAGCAGAGGAGGAGCCCCAGCATCAGCGCCTACTGGATTGCTCCAGAACGGGGCCGGCCACGGTTCCTCACCACGCGCCATCTCACATCGCTGGGCGAGCGCAGGGCCGCGCAAGGAGCGCGATCGGCGCCTCGGCTGCCCCGCCCAACTGGCGCGGCCTCGACAGCACTTCGGCCGAGGCATTGCCCTTGCCCGCCAGGTGCGCAACCACGCCCACCAGGTGCCGCCCCTCGGCCAGGCCCAGCGCAAGCTCCCAAGACTCTGTGTTGAAGGCAAGACACGTGGACTCTAGATGCGCTGTCGCCGCATGGGCGGCCTGGGAATCGCCCCCAAGCACAGAGGCGGCCCTGTCGCCCTTCCACGCCGGAGGCCACTCCCCGATCCCAATGAGAATTGCCATCATCTCGAGTAGCGCCCGGAATCGCGAGCCCTCCACGCGGAGGCCGAGGCGCCCCACGCTCTCCGCGGAGGCGCCTCCGCGAACCACACCAGAACCTGACCGCAAACGACGACGTACCCGCCGCAACCCCCACGGAGAAGCGTCGAACACCAGGTTGACCGCCACCCTCTGGCGGCACTGGCCCAGGCTGTAGGCGCGCGCCAGGGCCCCTCTCTGGCGCCCGGCAAACGCCGCGGGCCAGCGGAGGGCGTGCGCCACCCACGGGCGCGGCAAACCCGCCGGGGCCGCCTCTGGCTGCGCCAACGACGAAACCTCCGTGATGGCCGCCCAGAGCGGCGCGACCATGCTCTGGAGGCGCGGGGCTATCCCGCCTGCCCGGGGCGCCCGCGCCGCCGGCCTCCGCGGGCGGGCGACGGGGGCCACTGCGACCGCGAGGAGCTGCTCCGCCTCGGACAGCACCTCTGCCGCACACGCGCCCGGCAACGCTAGCGCCACCACGCTCGGCACGAGAACTCCCACCTCGGTCACGGCGGCGCCGCGCTGGACATTGCGCCAGGACACCGGCGGGCCCACTGTGAGCCAACGCAAAAAGGGCCACCTCGATACTGGCCCTCGTCTCCAGGTCGCCCAGACAGGCGGCCCAGCACACGCAAACCTGGATGAGCGCTTCCTGCGCCGAAAACAGCGCTCGCCCCGAACGGCCGAGGAACGCCGCGGCCCTCCCCCCGACGAGCGGCACACCCGCCGCCGAAGAAGATTGTCTCGCACCCGATGCACCCACCCACCCCCCGAAACCGCAGAATTTGGCGCGGGAGCTCCTCTGCCCGGACGCCCACGGAGTGGAAAGCGCCCCCCCCAGTCCAACACCATTACGTCGACGCCTGCGCCCCTCGCGCACGGCACCTCCATGAGCGACATCGAATCATCGAGCGCGCCAAGCAAGCGCGGCAGCACGATCCACTCCGACATCTCCACGTGATCGTTTACCCGGCTGCGGAGCACGTCGATTATCAGCCACACTTTCTGCGCCCCGTCCAAGGCAGGCTTTGACCGCGGCCGCCATTATCTTCGAAGCGACGCCGCCCCCGAACCTGGCAAGTAGCGCTTGCCAGAAGATGGACCTTGCGACGTAGCCCTTGCCCTCGATGCGCCGCGCCTCGCCCTCGACGAGCTATCTGTTCGCCTCCGTGCTGGCGAAATCCCCCCCCCCCCGGTTCTGCCAGCGCGCAAAACTTTCGCAACTCCTGGCGGGCCGCGCACGTCGCGCTCACTCTCGGGAACACACCTGCGGCGGGGATCTCCTGGGACACCCCAATGGGGGCTCCGCGTTCGAGCGCGAGGTGCGTCTCGGGGTCTTTGGCCGACTGGGCGATCGTTCGCACGAGGCCGGGCCGCCGCGCCAAACGCCGGCCTCGACACGTCAACTCCGCCCCCACGACATCCCCGAGAGCATCTGCCAACTCCTGCCCCAGCTGGGCGACCACTCGGCACCAGCCGTTCGCTGCGCCCTCCAGCAGAGCGCTGACTGCTGACTATCCAATGGTGCCCACCCACGAAGTGGTCGAGGGCGTTGCGAACCCCCCCCCCCCCCCGCCTCCTGATGCAGGGGCATCCGAGCCACGGCCCTCGTCGCGCACGCCCCCCATGCACTCTCGGTTGCCGCTTTCCCTCTCCCGCTTGGCCTGCTGCGCCGGTCGACTTGCCTCCTCCGCATCGCCTGCAGCGTCGGAAGCCACGGCGGCCACTCTCGGGCCCGCCCTGGCACGCACTAGAGACGCCCGCCGTTCAGGCCGGCACGGCGACGCCTAGCGACGCGCGCCATGCCCAGCTCGGGCTGCGCGCGCACCGCCTCCGCGAAACGCGGGCCGCCGCGACCGCGACCTCCTGCTGCCCGGTCGCCAGCGGCCGCCTCCCCGAACTCCCCGCCCGCGCCGCCCAGGTACTCCGCGGCCCGCCAGCCCGCGCCCACAGCGGGCCAGCACCCCGCGCCCTCGCGGGCTGGCGCGGGCCACCGCGACCGCGGCCACTCGCCGGCGGGCCAGCGGCAGCCACCTCCCCCGCACCCCCGCTCGCGCCGCCAGGGCACCCCCCCGCGCGCCCGCCCGCGCCCTCGGCAGACGAACTCTGCCCCCCAGCGGAGCCTAGGCCACCCGGGAAGCGGCGCGCGACCGAGATCTGGCGCGGCTGGCGGCGCCACTCGCAGACGTGGGCCCAGTGCATCGGGCACGGGCCGTCGACGCACCCGCTGGGGCCCCGGTTCCGGTTCCAGCAGATCTGCGCGCCCTCCGCTTTCCAACGGACATGCGGGCCTCCTCGCCCTTGCCTGCCCCCTTGTCACCTGGGCTGGCGCCCTGGCCGCCGCCCCAGCTCGCCGCCGCCGCCGCCGCCTCCGCGCCTGGCCCCCCCGGACCTCCATTGCGGCGCACCACCGCCGCCGCCGCCCGCCTCGGGGCGGCCGGGCGTTGGGCCCGCGCCCGGCCCCTCTTGCGCCGCTTGGGGCCCCTCTGCGCCTGGCCGCCAGCGCCCTCCTCGGCGGCCTGGCCAGCCGCTTGCCGCCCCTCGCGGCCTCCCGCAAGGGGCCCGACGCCGCCGTCGACGAGCGAGGCCGCGGGCTGCACGTGCGCGACGTACCGGACGGCCTTCTTGACCACCTCCTTGGCCCAGACGGCGTCGTCTCGCGCGGGCCCCCAGAGGACGCAGTCCCAGGGGCGGTCCAGGTCGAACGCGGCGCGGAGGCCGGCCTGCTTGAGGTCTTTGTGATCCAAAGCGCGCCGCCTCCTGATGCGCTCAAAGTGCTCGCTGCGCATGCGCATGTCCGCGAGCGCCACGAGGAACCAGTACTGCGGGCATTCCTCGGCGAGCTGGGACACCTTGTCTCTGTACCTGTCCAGGCGCGTCCGGCTCGTGAAACCCAGGACCTCAATCGCAAACGAAAAGACCCGCCAGGAGCGCAGCCACTCCTGGGGGGTGTTCGACAAGGAGAGCTCGCGCTGCGGCACCCCCCGGACGGCTGGGGGACAATGACCTGGAACTTGAGCGCGCGCCCAAGCCTGGCCCCGCAAGGGCGCCAAACCCCAAAGTCTGCGTACGGGGTCGCCGCGGTCCGCACGCGAAGTCGAGGACAGCCAACTGCTCTCATTTTTTGGATCAGGTCCTGGAGGGTGGCAGCCTCCATCGGCTTGATCTCGGTGCCGTCGGCCTGGTCTAGGACTGCGGCGAGCTTGACCCGCCGGCCACTGCGGGGGGGCTCCGCTGCGGCGGCCCCAGGTGGAGCGACGGCCTATCCCCCGCTCGTCGCGGACGGCCTTGGCTCTGGCGGCAAGCCCACAGCCAGGTGGGCGAGCCCGCGGACCTCTCCCATCATGCCCTCTTCGAAGGGTGTGGGGTCCTTCTCGGTTGTGGTCTCCGGGGCCTGTCCCATGGCAGGGATAGTGACGCTGACCCTGACCCGAGATACGGCTCCCGAGTACCGCTCTACAGTGATGCCCACGACGTGCTGGAGGAGAGTCGGTCCCCCGAGCGCTGCAAGGAACGCCTCCTTGAGGCTGCCTTGGATAACAATCCATGCGGGGAGGCTATCCAAGTCGAACCCCTACAGCTCCTGAGGGGTCGGGTCCATTGCGGCTCCCTAGAAGGTACGTCAGGTTCCCAGCTCTCTCGCGGCACGTGCAAGGCAAACCTTGAGCCAAAATGGCTACCGGCGCCTCGCTCCCGCATGCCGCCCTCCACCACGCACCCTCTGCAGGCAGGCTGGAAACGCACACCTCATAGAGCGAACAAACCTTGGGGACAACAGTTTGGGTCACACTTCGCCTCTTACCCTTACAGTTCCCTCCGAACACTTACTTACAATCCCCTACGGAGTGGTCCGCTGCATGCTCACGCTGTCATTGCAAACTACCCTCACGCTCACACTCACAATCGAGGCTAACCAAATGCTCACGTGCTCACATGTTCACCCCTCCCCGCGCGACGGCAGCTGAGCGCACGCACCTCGCGCGCGAGCTCTTCTGCCCCGTTGCCACTGCGCTCGCAAGCGTGCTTCTCATCATCATCATCATCATCATCATCATCATCATCATCATCATCATCATCATCATCATCATCATCATCATCATCATGATCATCATCACCATCATCATCAGCATAATACTTAGCATCATCATCAGAATCCTAATCATCATCAGAATCATCATCATCATCATCATCATCATCATCATCAGCGTCATCATCATCATCATATCATCAGCATAACCCTCATCACCATCATCAGCATCATCAGCATCATCAGCTTCATCTTCAACATCATCACCAACACCAGCATCATCATCACATTCCTCATCATCAGCAGCATTAGCATGATCACCACCACCATCATCATCAACAACAACCAATACAACAACCACAACAACAATAATAAGAACAGCATCCACAACAACAAGAACCTCGACAGCGACGACAGCAACAACAACAGCAACTAGAATAGCATCAACAACAACGACAACGACAACGACAACGACAACAACAACAACACAACAACCATAACAACAACAACAACAACAACAACAACAACCACAACAACAACATCAATATCATCATCAACAGCAACAACGACGGCGACGACGGCGACGACAACAACCACAACAATAGCAGCAGCAACAACAAGGTCGACACGTGCACTGCCCACCCGTCCAAGGCCCGACAGTCCACGGCTTCACCCACTGGGCGAGCACGTGGACTGACGACTCGTGAACCCACTACCCCCAAAAAAACCAACACCAACACCAACAGCAACACCACAGGGAATCCGATAGGATCCCTCTGGAATCCCACTGGATCCCTCTGGTCACCGTGGCTCTGAGACCACCCTTACGCACCTCCACCTATTCCCGCCACTGGAAACGATGAGCGCACCGGCGAAGCGACCTTCGGGCATCCTTCGGACTCCATGCGGAATCCCTAGGGAATATCTAGGGGATCCCTAGGGAATCCCTTGGGATTCCTAGGATCCTGCACAGAGCCTACACGCAATGTATGAAATCCTTTACAGAACCTACACGGCCTGTACAGGGTCGTATACAGAGCCTACACTGCCTCTGAGGGATCCTATAAACAGCCTACACGCCCTGCACGGGATCCTACACAGGGCCTACAAGCCCTGTATGGGATCCTAAAAAGAGCCTACACGGCCTGTATGGGATCCTACACAGAGCCTGCACGGCCTGTGTGGGATCCTACACAGAGCCTACACGCCCTGCACGGGGTCCTATACGGAGCCTACACGCCCTGCACGGGATCCTATACAAGGCATGCGCGGCCTGTACGGGATCCTATACAGAGCCTACACGGCCTGTACGGGATC
>CAUYUJ010006770.1:25041-51332 GCA_963575745.1 Prorocentrum cordatum
GTACTAGTACTAGTACTAGTACTACTACTACTACTACTACTACTACTACTACTACCACTACCACTACTACTACTACTACTACTACTACTACTACTACTGATGGGCGTGTTTGGGTTGTGATGGGAGAATTCGCCGCGGAGTTGTGCTTCGGGGTTGTCCTGGGGGGTTGTGCTGGGAGGTTGTGCTGGGAGGTTGTGCTGGGGGGTTGTTCAGGGTGTGTGTGCTGCGGGGTTGTGCTGGGGTTGGCGCTGTGCGGCACAGAGCACCAACACCAAAATTCCAGCGTAACCCCCAGCACAAACCCCGGCACAACCCCCCAGTACAACCCCCCAGCACAACACCCCAGCATACCCCCCCGACACAGTTCCCCAGCACAACCCTCAGAACAACCTCACAGCACAGCCCCCCAACACAATTCCCAAGCACAACCTCACCGCACAACCCCTGAGCACAACCCCCAAACACCCCCCCCCACAGCACAACCCCACCGCACAACCCCCCAGCACAACCCCCCAGCACAACACCCAGCACACACACAGCACAACCCCCCCAGCACAAGCCCCCAGCACGATACCCCAGCACAAACATCCAGCACAATCTCCTAGCACAACCCCCCAGCACAACCCCCCAGCACAACACCCAGCACAACTGCCCCAGCACAACCACCCAATGAGTCTACCACAGCACAACCCCAACCCCCCAGCACAACACCCCAGCACAACCCCCCTGCACAACACCCCATTACGACCCCCCAGCAGAACCCCCTTGGAGCCAACCCTAACACGAGGCTTTTGGATCCCACTAGGAACCCCACCGCACAAGCCCCCAGCGCAAATCCCCAGCCCTCCCGTCCAGCACCCCCCCCAGCATAAGCCCCAGCACAACCCCCGAGAACAACTCCCCAGCACAACCCCTCAACACAACCCCCCAGCACAGCCCCCGACACAATTCCGAAATTCCCCAGCATAACCCCCCAGAACACCCCGCAAGCTCAAACTCCCAGCACAGTCCCGCCAGCAACATCCCCCAGCACAACCACCTAGCACAACCTTCCCTGCACCACCCCAAGCACGACCCCCCCAATACAACCCCCCAGCACAACCCCACCGCACAGCCCCCCAGCACAACCCCCCAGCACAACCCCTTAGCAAAACCCTCCAGCACAGGCCCCACCACAACTCCCCAGCACAACCGCCCAGCACAACTGCCATGCACAACCCCCCAGCACAACCCCCCAGCACAACAACCTCCCAATACAACCTCCAGCACAACCCACCAGCACAACCGCCCCGCACAACCGCCCCGCACAACCCCCCCTGTTCAACCCCCCAGCACGACCCCCCCGCACCCTACCCAGCACAGTCCCCCAGCACAACCCCCTAGCAGAACCCCACAGCATCATCCACAAGCACAACCCTCCAGCACAATCTCCAAACACAATTCCCCAGCACAGCACCCCACCGCACAAGCCCCCAGCACAACCTCCTGGCATAACCCCCCAGCACATCGCCCCAGCACGATCCCCTAGCACAACCTTCCAGCACACCCCGGCACAAGCCCCCAGCACAAGCCCCCAGCACAGCCTCAGCGCAACCCTCCAGCACCCTCTAACACAATTCCCCAGCACAACTCCCCATCACAACCCCCCAGCACATCCTCCAGCATAGCATAACCCCCCAGCACAACCCCCCAGCGTGACCCCCCGGCATAAACCCCCAACACAACCTCGCAACACAATCTCCCAGCACAACCCCTAGCACAACTCCCCAGCACAACCTCCCACGACCAGCAGCGTAACCCCCAGCACGACCGCCCAGATCGACCGCAACGATTCGTTGCGCGCTGATTTGCTAGACTTTTGCCACATGCCGCGTCGTTGGTCTGGCACGGGGAAGGGGCATGCCCGAAGGGGAAGAACGGGATTGCCAGAGGAAACGCTCTAAACTACCTCCGCCCAGAGGGATGATGGGATTTCGAACAATGGACGTGCTCGCCGTTGCCTTCGGCGCTCCCTCCGTGCCGGCCGTGTCCGAGCAGGACTGGAGATTGTTGTGGCGGCACTTGCCTGAGACGGGCGCCACGGCAAAGACGCCGCAATGACCAGCGCCCAGAAACAGTTCTGCTGAGGTGTGTGCTGGGGGTTGTGCTGGGATGTTGTGCTGGGGGGTCGTGCTGGGGGGTTGTGCAGGGGGGGTTGTGCTGGGGGGTTGTGCTGGGGTGTTGTGCTGGCGGGTTGTGCTGGAGGTTGTACTGGGGGGTTGTTGTGCTGGGTTGTTGTTGTGCTGGCGGGTTGTGCTGGGGGGTTGTGCGGTGGGGTTGTGCTGGGCGGTTGTGCTGGGAATTGTGCTGTGGAATTGTACTAGGGGCCTGTGCTGGAGGGTTGTGCTGGGGGATCGTGCTGGGGGGTTGTGCTCGGAGGTTGTGCTGGAAGGTTGTGCAGTGGCGGTTGTGCTGGGGGGTCATGCTTGGAGGTTGTGCTGGGCGGTTGTGCGGTGGGGTTGTGCTGCGGGGTTGTACTGGGGTGTTGTGCTGGGGGGTTGTGCTGGGGGTTGTGCTGGGGGTTGTGCTGGGGGGTTGTGCTTGGGGGTTGTGCTGGGGGTGCTGGGGCGTTAAGCTGGGAGGTTGCGCTGAGTAGGGTGCTGGGCGGTCGTGCTGAGGGGTCGTGCCGGGGGCGTGCGCAGGGGGGGCTGTGCTGGGGGTCTGCTGAGAGGCTGCGTTTGGGGGTTGTGCTGAGAGGTTGTGCTGGGGAGTTGTGCTGGGGGTTGTGCTGGGGGGCTGTGCTGGGGGGTTGTGCTGGGCGGTTGTGCAGGGGTGGTTCTGCTGGGGGGTTGTGCTGTTCTGCTGGGGGGGTTGTGCTGGGGGGTTGTGATGGGGGTTGTGCTGGGGCGTTGTGCTGGGGGTTGTGCTGGGGGGTTGTGTGTGGGGGGGGGCCGGGGGTTGTGCGGGGGGGGGATGCGATGGGCGTCCAAACCCCCGATAGGAGGGCAGCCCAAAGCGCTTTAAACGCCTGTGGGAGACGCTTGCAGAGCCGCTAGACAGGGCGTCTGGGAAGCTTGCGAACTCGAGAGATGGAGCTTCACAGGGGCCCACCCGGCACGACACCCCGGCACAACCCCCCAGCACAACTCCCCAGCACAGACACCCAGCATGACTTCACAGCACAACCCCCCAGCACAACCCCCCAGCAAGATCACCCAGCACAAACATCCAGCACAATTTCCCAGCCAACCCCTCAGCACAACCCCCCAGCACTACCCCCAGTAGAACCCCCTGGCATAACCCCCCAGCACACACACCAGCACGAACCCCCAGCCCCCCCCCCCCCCAACGCAACCCCCAGCACAACCCCCCAGCACAAACCCCCAGCACAATCCCCCCAGTACACCCCCCCAGCACAACCCCACTACACAACCCCCGAACACAACCCCCCAGCACAACCCCCCAAGCACAACCCCCCAGCACAACCTCCCAGCAGAATCCCCCAGCACGACCCCTAAGCAAAATCCCCCAGCACGACCCCCCAGCGCAACCGCCAGCACTACCACCAGCTCAACGTCATCGCCGTGACCATTTGTTAAATTACGTGTTCGAATGTCACTCGCACGATTGCCGCAGGGCATGGAGCAACACCGGGAAGTTGAAGCACATGATTTTAGAGTAGGCCCGCGAGGCTCAGGCCAGGCATGCCGTCCTCACGCCGCGGTGGCACAGACAAATACGAACCTCTCGCTGAACAGTGGCGCTGAAAGAGCTGCAGATGTCCGAGTGCGGCCGAAAACAAGCTCCACCGACAGCGGAACCCACCCACAACCCGACTTGCGTCTCACCACTGAGCCAGTTTGATTATGATGCCCGTTGTCCGTTGGCTGTGGTGGCACTAGACGCCAGCCCTAGAAAAATAGGCTGGTGGTGACACCGAACCTGTACACAGTAGCGGCACCAGACACCAGCGCCAGGACAGACCGGGCTGATGGTGGCCCAGCAACTACTGTGGTGGTGCAGGCGAGGAACTACTGCAAGACACCATCACCGAACATTGAAGTTGATGTTGGTAGCACTGACAATAGTGATCGTCCTGGTGATGGTAACGGAGATGGTGATTGGGATGGTGATGGTAATGATGTTGGTGATGCTGATGATTATGATGATGGTGATGATGATAGTGATTACAATGATGATGGTGATGATAATGATGATGATAATGATACTGATAAAGATGATGGTGATGATGCTGATGATGAGTAGTGTGATGATGCTGTTTTGTTGACTGGTTGGTTCATTGGTGATCATGATGGTGCTGACGATAATGATGGTGGTATTGATGATACAGTTGACGATGATGGCAACGATGATGGTGATGGTGATGATGGTAATAATGATGATGGCGGCGTTGGCGATTGCGATGGTTATGGTGACGATGGGGTTGACGATGATGATGGTTATGATGGTGATGGTGATTCTGGTGACGGTGATGGTGAAGCTGATGATGCCGATGATGCTGATGATGCTGCTGATGCTGATGATGATACTTATGATGAGTTTGGCAATGATGATGATGATTCTGCTGACGATGACGATGATGATGATGATGCTGATGCTGATGCTGACGGTGATTCTTATGATGATGATGATGATGATGGTGGTTGTGATGATGCACGATGGCGCTGGTGGCAGGGCTGATGATGATTGTCACCCTAGGGGAATGTCTTGGCACCACTGCAGCGCATGAATGCTGGGTGCGAGACAAAGCTGTTGGAGCAAAATCTCGTGGAGACACGCGGAAAAACCTCAAACTGAGGGCAACGCTGGCAGGGCCAAGCTTGGCCGCGCAGTGCGTCAGGGCACTCCGCACGCGAGGCGCGGGGCTGTGCCAGCACAGGACGAGCCTGCCATCGCTCGGACGTCCATTACCTGTGCGTTTTTCGATGTCGTGCGTGCATGTTTAGCTAGACGATCCAAGATGCTCCTCCGTGGCCCTCGCCGAGAAACATGCACACGCTCGAGCGATGCCATGCGAGTGTCCGAGTGCGGCCGAGCCGCCGAGGCCTGCTCCGCTGGTGGCAAGTTGAGCCACGACGTGCAGGAGGTATCCGCGGCAGGCCACGCCGCGAGCCACGACCACGCTCGTGCTGCTCCCCCCTTTGTTCCCTCTCCCCAGGGGGGATGCACCGGCCTGGAATCGGCGATACATCGCCGACAGATCGGCGATGGGCCCCCGGTAGTGAATCCGCGCGTTCCTGGGCGGGTCGAGGCTATCGGGCTGCTATCGGCGATCAATGGGCGATTCGGGGTCGGTGCATCCCCCACTGTGCCTATCCCCCCTTATCGTTACTCCTTACCCCTCTATCTGGGCACCGGCTGGCAGGGCGATCCCATCATTCTCCTTAAACGCAGATGGTTTCTGCACAGCGGCAACGCGTTTTCCTTTTGGGGCATGAAGGCAAACATCAGCTACGCAGTACTGGCTCTCAGGCGCAGATGGTATTGCTGTGCACGCGCCTCGACACACGACCGAGCTCTGAACCTGACCGTGGCTGCGAAGCCGGCGCAACTGGCGCAGGCCTCTTTCCTCTCGGGGAAACTCTGACATGAGGACTTGCCGCTCAGCTTCCGGCGCAAAGACACCACCGCGGCCCCCGTTGCACCTCTCAGGTACGAGCATTGTCAGGGCCGCGCGACGCAACGGGCTTCGCGGGCGCCCCCACCACGAACTCCGGGCCAGCCAGCTCTGCGACGACGAGGCCGTGCGAGGCGATTGGCTTCGCGGGTGCCCCCGCCACGCGCCGCATGCCGTTCAAGCTCTCGGGATGCGGTGCGCGGGCCCTCACAACGCCAACCTTGTGAGAGTACATTGGCTCGTGCACGATGACGCCGAACGTCGGTGGTACGTAACGCTGGAAATGAATTCCGACCGGTGGCGCCGCGTCGCCCACCAACATCGGGTCCTGGCGCCAGGATTCATCGATCGCTGGCACCACCATGGGAGAAAGCCTGGGGAATGCTGCACGAGCGCGGCAAGACGAGCCGAACCGTTCGCTTACGAAAGAGGCTTGCGCCAAAACTGCTATGGAACGTTTCGCCTACATTTCCCAATTCGGTCCACGAGTTTTGTCCGCGGCGCCGCGCGTCTCCCTACTCATGCTTCTCTTCCCCCTCCCCCTCCTTCCCTCCCCCTCGTCTTCCTCCATCCTTTCCTCCTCTCCTTCTTCGTCTCCCTCGTCTCCCTCTTCCTCTTTTCCCTCGTCCTCCTCTTCCCCCTCTTTCCCTCTCCCTCGTCTCCCTCTTCCTTCCCTCCCCCTGCCTCCCTCCCCCTCCTTCCCTCTCCCTCGTCTTCCCTACTCATTCTTCTCTTCCCCCCTCCTCCTCGTCTTCCTCCATCCTTTTTCCCCTCCCTGACGCACCCCTGGACGCGTCGGCAGGGCGGGCCAGGCGTTCCGCCTACGACTTCCCCCCACCACTGAAAACCCTGAAGCTTGAAATCTGCAGCAGTCTCATGCACGGAGGGCGGCCCGTCCCAACAAAAATGTTCTCGCCGCAGCGCCGCGCACATTCGCCCGAAGAGTTTGCAGCAACTTCGCGGACGGAGGACGGGTCGTTCTCAAAATGTGGTTCTCGCCGTAGCTCCGCGCGCATGCGTCTGAAAAAGTAACAACGCTTCCGCGGATGGAAGGCGGGCCGGTCCCACAACGTGGCTCTCGCCATGGCGCCGCGCACTTTCGTCGTACAAATTGCAGCAACTCTGCGGATAGAAGACGGGTCGTTTTCAAAATGTGGTTATCGCCTTAACGCCGCGCGCATTCGTATTCAAAAATTGCAACAATTCGGCGGATGGAGGACGACCGGTTTCAAAATGTTGCCCTCGCACTATCGCCGCGCACGTCCGCCTTGAACGTATGCAGCGGTTCGAAGGATTCGGATGGCTGAAATCCCACGAATGGTCTGTTGGCACGATTTAGGACTGTCCAGACGCAATACTCACGTTGATTCGCTGTCTTGTAGTCTCAGGCAGGGTGCTCTGGAACGATTTAGGACTGTCAGGCCACAGCGGCCACGTTGATTCGCGAGGCCAAGAATCGTGTTTTGGCATGATTGGATATTATGATTATGTTGCTCTCAAGCGGGGAATTTCCCGTAATTAATACAATTACGTGTGTGGACCTGTGAAGAGGAAACTCGGAGGGACGGTACATTGTAACTTTGTCATCGCAGACCGACATGCAGCGCGTGTTCGTCGAATTGTTTCCTACGCGAGGTCGCGCGGCCCGCTGCCAACAATGCGGCCTGACGGTGTCTCGCCGCTCGCCCGCTTCGGGCAGACGCGACTTCGACCCGGCCGCGCAGGTTGGGAAACGCATTGCGGATGATGCGCTGTTCGAATTATGGGATGTTCGAGATCATGTGGCCAATGCCGTCGGGGACGTCGGGGGCCCCTTCTACTTATCAATCCGTGGAGTGCGCTGGACGCTCGAGCACCTCGGGGTCGCGCGCGATGCCAACCGTGGACAGACGCGAGCAGGGCCGGCGTCAGATTTCTGTGGGGCCACGAGGATGCAGCACACCAGTACTCTTCACGCGGAGACATACACCGATGACGTGGCCGTCAGCGTCGTGAACTTCTGGTGCGCCAGAATGAAGCATGTCATCCGCCGTTGGCTTTACGGCGACGGCGCGGCCATAGTCTGGGCCGAAGAGGCCTGGCCATTCGTGAAGCCCACGGAGATAGCTGCAGTGGCGGCTGGAGGCCCTGCAGCCGTTAGCCACCGCATCGCGTGGGCGGCGCGGCGCGCGGGGCCCAAGTGACCGGTGTTCCGCTCGCGCCCTGGAGCAGAGGATGAAAACCATCCCCAATCCCTTTCGATGGCGACGGCGGCGACGGCGTCGGCGTCGGCGGTGGCGACATCTGGAAGCCTCCGCAGAAATAGACGTGGGTTTCCAGAAGCTTCCCGGAGGCTCCCAGTGGCCGCGCGTCGGATACAGTCGGGGCGTTGACCTAAGGAACCCTGAATAAGGAACGAGGTCCCTATTTTCCATAAGCTAAACTTCGATTTCCTATCGAAAACCTAAGGAACACCTGAGGCAAGCTGCGAAACACTTAAGGAACGCGGAGCCCCTCCCCAGCCAAAAGGGTTCCTTCTTCAGGGCCCCGACTGTAGGTTTTTGGATGAATCCCGGGGCGCCCCTGGGGGAGGTCTTTGGATGAATCCCAGGGGTTCACTGTCGGCCGCTGTCGGCCGCTGCTGGCGGCCGTGCTTCGAAACTCCGCGCGCTGTGGCCCGCTCGTGGCCGTGCTCGAGTCCCCCTGCACATCATCCTTCGTCCCTCCTCGCCCTCGGGGCGCTGCGCGGACGTTTTCGACATGAGCCCCACGTGATGGTCCTCCCCTTCCTCCTCCCTCTCCCTCATCTTCCCCCCCCCGCCCCTCGCGGTAGGTTTTCCGATGTCTCGCAATGTGGTGGACCCTTTCCTGCTGCCCCCTCCTCCTGCTCCCTCCTCCGGCTCCCTCCCTCTGGAAGTTTTCCCGGCATGTTCTGGGTTGCTCGAGCCCGTTCTCGAGAAATGCCAAGCAGCGCAAATTGGCGCGACCATTTTCGCAGCTAGTAACCATGGAATTGCGAATGCGAGGCCGGCGCGACGCGCGGGTTGGGGCCATTGAAGAGGCCAGATCCGAGAGACTTTGAAATCACCCCATCAACAACAGAACAACCATTGTATGTATGACTCACTGCTCCTGGTCAGAGCTTACGCATTGCAATCTTGCTGGTGCGTCTTGGATTGACACTGGCCCTCCACTTCCTACGGCGCTCGGGCCACGGCGGCAGAGTGCCTGTACGGGGGAAGCGCGGTCGCGGTGTGGGAGCCTCAGCGACAGGGGCGATCATCAGCTACACAATTGGTACCAAGGCCATGCCGGATTCCGAAAACCCTGAACCCAAACAGGATGTCATCTCTTGGGAAGTCGACTCTTGCTCCCGCCGGCGTCCGCCAGCGGAGGCGGCCTGGTTTTACTTCTGCCGCCTTCCACAGCCTTCCGCCGAGGAAGAGATGGCTACTCCTTCGATCCTCGAAGGCAAGGCCCTTTTTGGAACGCGCCACTTGGGCCCAGCCGAGGGGAAAGGCACACGCGAGCCATGACATCGGCCATCGTGCTGGAGCCGCTCGACTGGGGGAGCGCAGAGGCTTGCGCGGCAGGCTGGCGTGCTGAGCTGGGACCCAGCGTCCTCAGCCAAAGCTCAGAGGACAACACTCCTTTACAGTCACCCCGTAGGATAGGGACGCACGATGAGGATGCAAGGGCCTTGGAAGGCCATGTCGACATTTTGCGAGCGGGGAACGGCCAGCGAAAGCGGCCAAGGATGGGCCGATGGGGAAGGATGCAAGGCAAACCTTGGAAAGTCGCTCACCCCGAGCACGCTTGGCCCTATAGTTCGAGCCAGGAAGATCCGAGATCCTCCTCCTCCTCCTCCTCCTCCTCCTCCTCCTCCTCTTCCAGCCCAGGCCCCTTTCGGCACACCCACCCCTCACACGCTTCGTGCCCCAAAGGGAGCCCCAGTGGGCGTGCTGGCATGGCGTCCCCGCGCCCCTTTCGGCACACTCTCTGTGTCCCAGTGAGCTCCACCGATGGCCCCAGTAGGCGTGCCCGCATGGTGTTCCCGCGCTAAGTTCGGCATGCCCCGCGCACTTTCTGTTCCCCGCAAGGAGCTCCACCGAGCGTCCCAGTGGGCGTAACCGCGTGGCGCCCCCGCGCCCATTTCGGCGCACCCCTCGCACGCGTCGTGCCGCCCAACTGAGAGCTCAATCCATGCCCCCCGGGGGCGTGCTGCTCGCACGGCGTCCGCGCGCCCTCTTTGCAAAGGTTGGAGTGCTCCGCCAAAACAGTATGATCCGATGGCCGTGTCTCTGCTGCTCGGGCGTCCGACAACACCAGGTCGAAGCTGAACCCACACCCTACCGAACTGCACATTCTCAATCAGTTTGAGTCGGGCATGGCCTCCTGCAGGCGGATTTTGAAAGAAACGCATGACTTTGCCAGGAACCCCGACCTTGGAGGACAAGTGGGCGTGATTTGCGAGGATGAGAACTAGCCTGACGAAGGACCCAACCATATGCAGCTGCGAGTGCCGCATTGTGGGTACCGCTTTAGCCCCCTTTGCGGCCACGAAATGTGCGAGGGGTGCGCCGAAATCGGTGGTGCGGACGCATGTGGACACCGCCACTGGGGCCTTCGGTGGAGCACCCTATGGGGCCACGAAGCGCTGTCACGCATTCGGACCCTGCCACCGGAGCCTGCGGTGGAGCTCCCTATGGGGCCACGAAGCGCTGTCCTGGGTGGCGTTGGCGCATGCGGCCTGTACCAGCGGAGCCTTCGGCGGAGCTCCCTATGGGGCCACGAAGCGCTGTCCTGTGTGGCGTTGACGCATGCGGCCTGTGCCACTGGAGCCTTCGGTTGGGCTCCCTATGGGGCCACGAAGCGCTGTTCTGGGTGGCGTTGACGCATGCGGCCCGTGTCACTGGAGCCTTCGGTGGAGCTCCCTATGGGGCCACGAAGCGCTGTCCTGGGTGGCGTTGACGCATGCGGCCTGTGCCATTGGAGCCTTTGGTGGAGCTCCCTATGGGGCCACGAAGCGCTGTCCTGGGTGGCACTGACGCATGCGACACGTGCCACTTCTAAAGCCTTCTGGGTGGCGTTGACGCGTGTGGCCTGTGCCACTGGAGCCTTCGGTGGAGCTCCCTATGGGGCCACGAAAAGCATTGTCCTGGGTGGCGTTGGCGCATGCGGCCTGTGCCACTGGAGCCTTCGGTGGGGCCTCCTTTGGGGCCACAAAGCGCTGTCCTGGTTGGCGTTGACGCATGTGGCCTGTGCCACTGGAGCCCTCGGTTGGGCTCCCTATGGGGCCACGAAGCGCTGTCCTGGGTGGCGTTGACGCATGCGGCCTGTGCCACTGGAGCCCTCGGTTGGGCTCCCTATGGGGCCACGAAGCGCTGTCCTGGGTGGCGTTGACGCATGCGGCCTGTGCCAGTGGAGCCTTCGGTGGAGCTCCCTATGCGGCCACGAAGCGCTCAGCCGTCGGTGGCGCGATCAGCCTCGTTGCGGAACGGTTTCTTGCAGTCTTCTCGCCAATGCCCCCCATCTCCACAATTCGAGCACCTGGATTTCTGCTTGAGATCGGAGTGCCGCAGCCCTCGGAACTTGCCCTTGTCTTTTCCACCTGGCGCGCCATCGCGACCACGATCAAAAAAGGCCCGGTCGACCCAGCGGTTGTTTTCCATTCGCCTCGGCTCCTGCCATGCCTTGCGTCGGAAGTTGGCGGTGACCTCAGCAAACACTCGCAATGCATCTTCTTCTCCCAGGACTTGGTTTTCAAAGGAAATCAGTATGGTGGTCAGTCCATCCTCGTCGTAGTCGGTCTCGAAAAGTCCTGAACAGCCGCCCCCGTCCTGCTCGCTGATCTCGTCGTCATCGTCGAAGGCGGCGAACGTCTTGGAAGTGGAGGGCACCTGAAACTTCTGGAGGATGCCCTCGTCGGACATGTCTAGCTGTAGTATCGCAGTCCTGACGGTTTCGGAATCCCTTATTTTCATTCATGAGGGTGCGTAGATTCACTCGAGTTCGTCCAGCCAGTCCGTACCCCTCTTCATAGCAACGTGCCTTGACGCTGTCAAGAAGTACGAGACCCATTCTCTCACCTGCGGCCAGAGGGCTGTCGCGCCCAACTATGAAGTCCGTCAGCGTCGCTCCTCTCCTGAACATGGCCTCGTCGTGTGCTTCTCTCTTCTTGTCCCCACGGCACTGACCGTTCAACAGCTCTCAGTGTGACAGGATCCGGCCGAGCCCGTCAGCGGCATCCGAAGACTCTCTTATAGACTGAAAGTTCGCCGGAAGCTCCACTGGATACATTTCCAGCACTCTGCCTGCTCAAACTTCAGGACGACATGCTGTCCTGGCTGTCCAAGACTTCGTGTTCGCGGCGTCTAGCTTCAGATGCTCCATGCCTAACCATTGCGGCGGACAGGTGGTGTCCTTGTTGGCTGGAGACCTGTATTCCTTCTGATCGTCACGGCGTCTGGGCCAAAAATCGGACGCGCCCCAGTCCGGGCCTCTCCAACTCCGAGTCCCGCCAGCTCCAGTCCCCGCCTCAACCAGGAGCTGAATCGCCCCAGCCGCCGGAGGGATCCCGGGACGAAACGCCGGCTGCGGCATTACCCGGAGATCGTTCTCCAGCTGCTTCTTCTCCATGTGTGGCTGATCTCGGCGGCGTCATGACGGTCACCCACGGGTCTACACATCCGCACTGATCAGCGGCCTGGTCTCTGGGGCCAGCATGGGCTCCTGGCGGCCTTGCAGACTGTGCTGGCTCCTCAGTGTCTCTCGAGCGCTGTCCCCCATTATCGCCCTGCTCTCCGTGCTCCCCCGCGGCCTCGTCAACGCTCCGCTACCATTGTCAGCAGGCATGGGAGTAACAGGGATCACGCAGATGAGCGAAAGACGCGTGTTGAACGTCTTCGAACACCAAGTATCAATGCAGTCCTGAGCACGCCAGTGCCCGAAAAGCCCAAACGGCTGTGGAGACCCTGTCTGTCACAAAGCGGAAAGGGGAGGGGAGGTTAAACATGACAGAGAGCGTCAGGCCACTCAGGCTCCGCTCGGAGGTCGCGGCGGAAGCCGTTGAACGGGATGGAGAGGGTGGCGCGCCGGTCCTTGATGGCGATGTCGCGCCGGCCTCGCCGCTTCTTGGCGGGCTTCCAGACAGAGAGGCCGCGTCGCAGCATCTGTTCTCAATGTGGCGGCGCCGCGCGAGCCCCGTCTTGGACGAGTGATATGATATGCTGGTGATGTTGTGCTGGTGGTGTTGTGCTGGTGGTTGTGCGAGTTGTTGTGCTGGTGGTTGTGCCGCTAGTTGCGCTTGTGGTTGCGCTGCTGGTGGTTGTGCTGGCGGCTGTGATGGTGACTACGCTCGCGGTGGTTGTGCGGGTGGTTGTGCGTGAGGTTGGCCTGGTGGTTGTGGTGGTGGTTGCGCGGGCGGTCGTGCTGGTGGGTCTGCTGGTGGTTCATCGGGCGACTGTGCTGGGGGTGGTGGTTGGCGACTGCGAGGATGGTTGTGATGGAGGCTGTGCTGGTGGTGGTGCGGATGATTGTGCTGCTGGCTGCGCTGGTGGTGGTCGTGATGGTGGTTGTGCGGGTGGCTGTGATGGTGGTTCTGCTGATGATTATGCTGGCTGGTGTGCTGATGGTTGTGCTGGTGGTGGATGTGCTGGTGGTTGTGCGGGTGGATGTGCTTGTGGTTGCGCTGGTTGTTGTGCTGGTGGTTGTGCTGGTGGTTGTGTTCGCGGTTGTGCTGGTGGTCGCGCTGGTGGTTTGGCTGGCGTTTGTTCTGGTGGTGTTCGTGCTGGTGGTTCTGCTGGTGGTTGTGCGAGTGGTTGTACGGGTGGGTGTGGTGCTGGTTAACTCTGCTGGTGGCTCAGCGGGTTGTTGTGCTGAAACAAATTGCTGGAGGTTGTTTGGCTGACGACTGGCCGGGGGCATGTGCTTGTGGTTGTGCTGGTGGTGGCTGTGCGAGTGATCGTGCTGGTGATTGCGCTGGTGGTTGTGCTGGTGGTTGTGCTGGGTGTTGTGCTGGTGGTTGTGCTGGTGGTGGTTGTGCTGGTGGTTGTGCTGGTATTTGTTGGGCTGGCGATTGCGCGGGTGGTTGTGCTGGTGGCTGTGCTGGTGGTGGTTGCGCGGGTTGCCGTGCTGGTGGTTGTGCTGTTCTGGAGGGTTGTGCGGGTGGTTTTGCGGGAGGTTGTGCTGGTGGTTGTGCTGGTGGTTGTGATGTTGGTTGTGCTCGGTGTTTTGCTGCTGGTAATTGTGCTGGTGGTTGTGCCTGTGGTTGTGCTGACTGTTTTGCTGGGGGTTGTGCGGGTGGTTGTGTTGGTGGTAGTGCTGATGGCATTTGTGCTGGTGGTTGCCCTGGTGCTTGTGCTGGTGTTCCACCATGTGGTTGTGCTGGTAACGACCAAATGTAGTCGCACACGTTGCATTGCTTTTTTTTGTCAGGGACGGCCGTCTTCGACGTCGCAGCGACCCATTAACTACGCACGGGCGCATCCACCGCGCTTTTTTGTGCATATATAAAGGGATGATGGCCCGGGTAGTTGGGCAAACGTAGAGTTTATAAAAGACGAGAAGGATCCTTTTACTTTTGAGAAGCAATCAAGGGCTAACTACCCGGGCCATCATCCCGCGGAAAAAAAAAAAAACAAGGCGCGGTGGATGTGCCCTGGTAGTTGTTGTGTAAATAATGGGTCGCCGTGGCGTCGAAGACGGCCGTCCCTGTCAAAAAACCAATGTGAAGTCGACGGCGGTCGGGTTGTGGCGGGGTCTCTGCGCAACCGCCCAGGCCATAATCTTTCATAGAGGCCAAGGCGTCGTGGATGTTGACCCGGTCGTTGTTCCGTGAATAATGGGTCGCCGGGTCGCCGTGACATCGGAGACGGCCGTCCCTGGGGAACTTTTGTCATGTGGGCTAGAGGGCCGGGTAGCTGCGGGTATCTATTGCGCGACTACTCGGCCATCGCCAGTCGCAGAAGATATAGCGCGGGCGCGAGCGATGGCGGAGCGATCGGCGCCCCTCCCGCCGTGGCCGCCAGCCTCGATCGAGCCCTCCCGCAGACGCCGCGCGCGGGCCGCTTCGCGCGCCCGAGGCCCCCCGGCCGGAGTCGCCTTCCGCCGTGGCCCCACGCGCCCAGCTGTCGCCGCTCCTGCGCGGCGTCGTGTCTGGCTGGATCGACCTACCAGGAGATTCCAGACGAGCTCGTGAGAGTTCGCGCGATCTCCACGCCGTGAGAGCAGTCGCGGCCTCAGGAGTTTTGTCAACCAAGTCGCGGGTGGGCGGCTGGGATGTTTGCGCGAGCCCGCATGAGTGTTGCAGACCACATCGCGGGTCGACGGCTGGGATATTTGCGCGACCGCGGGTGGTGCTAATGGCACGGCACGGGTTCAAAACGCACTGTTCGGGGCCCACCGGGGCGTGCATATGCGACGGCCAAGCCTCGTCAAACATATCCAGACATGGAAGTTGAAATCCTGGAGCACGATGCTTGCGGGCACATCTCAGAAAGCGCGCTCTTCAATGCTGAGGGGGCGGGGTCGGTTTTTGCGCAACACCGCGCCCGAGTCAACTGGCATCCGTCAGCATTGGAGTAGCGCCGAGCCCGCAATCACCGAATTCAGCAATCTTGTGTGTATTTTCGACGAGGGCTGTTCGATTATAGGCGTAGGTGTTGGGTTCATTGGTTCGGGTCCACCCGCGCAGGCGTCGAGCTCCCGCGCTGCGGCCGAGTGCGTGAGTGAGCTCCTCGCAATGAAAAGCCTGCTCGACAACGGTCTGCTGCTTCCAGAAGAGTTCGCGGACCCCGAGCGGAGGCTGCTCGAGGGCCGCCAGCTAAAACCTTGCGCTGGCCTGAACTGCACTGAGCTCGGGAGAGGAGACAGAAAACGTCGTCGGGATCGTCGCCCCCGCTGTCGCCTCGAATGTCAGCGAGCACGGTTGAATTAGCGGACGACCTCCACGCTGCAATTGCGGTCGCGACCGACGGAGTTTTGCCAGACACGTCGCGCGCGGGTGGGCGGGATGTTTGCGCGAGCGCGGGAGGTGCTCAGCCGCGACGGCCCGACGCGCCCCCCGCGCGCGGTTGCGTTGGCGACCGCGTGAGTTCTGCCTGCCAAGTCGCGCATGGGTGGGCGGGATGTTTGCACGAGCGTGGGAGGTGCTCGGCCGCGGCGGCCTGGCGCGCCGCCCGCGCGCGCTTGCGTTGGCGGCAATACGTGCGTTTTGCCTGCCATGTCGCGCATGGGCGGGCGGGATGTTTGCGCAAGCGTGGGAGGTGCTCAGCCGCAAAGGCCTGGCGCGCCGCCCGCGGGCGGTCGCGCTGGCTGCGACGGCGCAGCGCCGCCGTCGACGCGTTGCGGTGTAATTTCTTGCCGCGCAACGCCCCAGCGGCGTCCGCCGCGCTGCATTCGTTGCCAAGGATGATGGCCGGGCAGTTGCGCAACTGCCCAGCATCTACCTGGCCGTCGCCCACTTTGCATTGTTTGTCTGTCAGGGACGGCCGTCTTCGACGCCGCGGCGACCCATTATTTGCATAACAACTACCCGGGCGCATCCACCGCGCTTTTTTGTATAGATGGTGGCCCGGGTAGTTGGGTCGCTGTAGAATTTATTTAAACAAAGAAGAGCAAAAACCTCTTACTTTCAGGAAAATGTCAAGGAACACCTACCCGGGCCATCATCCTTCGCAAACAAAAAAAAAACAAGGCGCGGTGGGAGTGCCCGGGTAGTTGTTGCGTAAATAACGGGTCGCCGTGACGTCGAAGACGGCCGTCCCGATCAAAACCCATGTGAAGTCGACGGCGGCCGGGTAATTGCGGGGCCGTTGCGCAACCGCCCAGGCCATAATCTTCGATAAAAGCCAAAGCGTCGTGGATGTTGACCCGGTTGTTGTTCCGTGAATAATGGGTCGCCGCGTCGTCGTGGCATCGGAGACGGCCGTCCCTGAAAACGCTTTTGTCATGTGGGCTAGAGGGCCGGGTGGCTGCGGGCATATTTTGCGCGACTACCCCGCCATCGTCGGCCGCAGAAGATTTAACGCGGGCGCGAGCGATGGCGGAGCGATCGGCGCCCCTCCCGCCGTGGCCGCCAGGCTCGAGCCCTCCCGCAGACGCCGCGCGCGGGCCGCTTCGCGCGCCCGAGGCCCCCCGGCCGGAGTCGCCTCCCGCCGTGGCCCCACGCGCCCAGCTGTCGCCGCTCCTGCGCGGCGTCGCGTGCGGCCTCTGTCTGGCTGGATCGACCTACCAGGAGATCGCAGACGAGCTCGTGAGAGTTCGCGCGATCTCCACGCCGTGAGAGCAGTCGCGGCCTCAGGAGTTTTGCCGACCAAGTCGCGGGTGGGCGGCTGGGATGTCGGCGCGAGCCCGCATGAATTTTGCCGGCCACATCGCGGGTCGACGGCTGGGGTATTTGCGCGACCGCGGGCGGTGCTAATGGCGCGGCACGGGTGCAGTGGCGCGCTTTTCGGGGCGCACCCGTGCGTACATAAAGGTGTATATGTGGGGTCCATTTGTTCGGGTCCACCCGCGCAGGCGTCGAGCTCCCGCGCTGCGGCCGAGTGCGTGAGCGAGCTCGTCGCAATGAGACGCCCGCTCGACAACGGTCTGCTGTCTCCAGAAGAGTTCGCGGACCCCGAGCGGAGGCTGCTCGAGGGCCGCCAGCTAAAACCTTGCGCTGGCCTGAACTGCACTGAGCTCGGGAGAGGAGGCAGTAATCATCGTCGGGATCGTCGTCCCCGCTGTCGCCTCGAATGTCAGTGAGCACGGTTGAATTCGCGGACGACCTCCACGCTGCAATTGCGGTCGCGACCAACGAAGTTTGTCCAGACACGTCGCGCGTGGGTGGGCGAGATGTTTGCGCGAGCGCGGGAGGTGCTCAGCCGCGACGGCCCGACGCGCCCCCCGCGCGCGGTTGCGTTGGCGACCGCGTGAGTTCTGCCTGCCAAGTCGCGCATGGGTGGGCGGGATGTTTGCACGAGCGTGGGAGGTGCTCGGCCGCGGCGGCCTGGCGCGCCGCCCGCGCGCGGTTGCGTTGGCGGCAATACGTGCGTTTTGCCTGCCATGTCGCGCATGGGTGGGCGGGATGCTTGCGCAAGCGTGCGAGGTGCTCAGCCGCGAAGGCCTAGCGCGCCGCCCGCGGGCGGTCGCGCTGGCTGCGACGGCGGAGCGCCGCCGTCGACGTGTTGCGGTGTAATTTCTTGCCGCGCAACGCCCCAGCGGCGTCCGCCGCGCTGTATTCGTTGCCAAGGATGATGGCCGGGCAGTTGCGCAACTACCCAACAACTACCTGGCCGTCGCCCACTTTGCATTGTTTGTCTGTCAGGGACGGCCGTCTTCGACGACGCGGCGACCCATTATTTGCATAACAACTACCCGGGCGCATGCACCGCTTTTTTGGGTTTATCTATATATCGTATTTCATACATACATGTATATATGTATAAAGGATGATGGCCCGGATACTTGGGTAGTGGTAGAATTTCTGAAGGACGAAAAGGAGTCTTTTACTTTTTAGGGCAATGTCAAGGAACAACTACCCGGGCCATCATCCTTCGTAAAAAAACAGTCGCGGTGAGTGTGCCCGGGTAGTTGTTGTGTAAACAATGGGTCGCCGTGACGTCGAAGACGGCCGTCCCTGTCAAAAACCAATGTAAAGTCGACGGCGGTGGGGGGGTAGTTGCGGGGTCGTTGCGCAACTACCCTGGCCATAATCTTTGATAAAAACCAAGGCGTCGTGGATGCTGACCCGGTCGATGTTCCGTGAATAATGGGCCGCCGGGCCGCCGTGACATCGGAGACGGCCGTCCCTGAAAACACTTTTGTCATGTGGGCTAGAGGGCCGGGTGGCTGCGGGTATATATTGCGCGACAACCTGGCCATCGTCAGTCGCAGAAGCGGGCGCGAACGATGGCGGAGCGATCGGCGCCCCTCTCGCCGCGGCCGCCAGGCTCGAGCCCTCCCGCCGACGCCGCGCGCGGGCCGCTTCGCGCGCCCGAGGCCCCCCGACCGGAGTCGCCTCCCACCATGGCCCCTCGCGCCCAGCTGTCGCGTCCGGCCTCTGTCTGGCTGGATCGACCTACCAGGAGATCGCAGATGAGCTCGTGAGAGTTCGCACGATCTCCACGCCGTGAAAGCAGTCGCGGCCTCAGGAGTTTTGCCAACCAAGTCGCGGGTGGGCGGCTAGGATATTTGCGCGAGCCCGCATAAGTTTTGCCAGCCAAATCGCGGGTCGACGGCTGGGATATTTGCGCGACCGCGGCTGGTGCTAATGGCACGGCATGGGTGCAATGACGCACTGTTCGGGGACCACCTGTGCGTACACATGCGACGGCCAAGCCTCGTCAAACATATCCAGACATGGAAGTTGAAATCCTGGAGCACGATGCTTTCGGGCACTTGTCAGAAAGCGCGTTCATCAATGCTGACGGGGCGGGGTCGGTATTTGGACAACACCGCGTCCGAGTCAACAGGCAACCGTCAGCATTGGAGTAGCGCTGAACCCCACAATCACCGAATTCAGAAGTCTTCTGTGTATTTTTGACGTGACGAGGCTTGTAAGATTGTGGGACAGGATTGTGGGACGGGGAGGAAGCGGGCACCGTGACCAAAGCTGAACGCGGGCACGTCATGTTGATCTGGGTCACCGCCCGTCTTGGCCAGCGTCGACTTCGTGGGCCATCCTCGCGAACCAGCGGCGGCCGGCGTGGACCATGATCAAGATCGGCATCGACGAGATCCCGCGACTGACCAACGAACAGCACGCACTCAAACCTCTACGGAGGAGGAGTGGGGAAGGGCAAGGCGATGAACGCACTATAGGTATGGGTGCCACTCGTCGGACTCCGAAGGGGATTCTCGCTTGAGCGGTGACCACCATCCGACAACACGCACCCGTAGGTCCCCCCAGAATTCCACCCCAGGAGTTAAAGGGACTTATCGGTATGGGTGTTAGTTGTCAGCTCGTGGGCGAAGTCTTGGTCAGGGCCCCCGTGATCTTCCCAAGAGAGCCCAGAATCGAACCGACAAGTCAGATCGGCGATCGACATGAATGGGATCGGCGGAAATCGGCAGCCGAGTCGGGAGAAGCCGAATCGGCGGAAATCGGCAGGCCAGCATGCCTCCGGTAAAGAGAACTAGAGCCCGAAGCGGAATCCGCAGTCGAATCGAATCAGAATCGGAAGCCATCGAAAACGAATCGAATCGGAGGAGTCGATACGAACCCTGTCGTCCCCTCGGCTCAAGGCAAATGGCTGCCACGACAATGGACACCCTAACAGTCCTACCATTGAATTCGAAATGTGGTTCAAATGTGGGAAACCTGTTCGAAGCATGCTCTTACATGTGGAAAGTATGTTTAGCACATGATTTAGACACCTGGAAACTATTTGGCAACGTGCTTCCTCTCCATTGATCTTGGGCGCAAGAATTATCCGGGGTAACTCGGGCCCGGGGTAACTCGGGTTCGGATTCCCAAAAAACGAACCCGAGTTAGCCCTGACCCGAGCTACCCCTGATGATTCGGGGCTCTGGGCGCCCAAATCATCCGGGGTAACTCGGGCCCGGGGCAACTCGGGCTCGGATTCCCGAAAAACGAACCCGAGTTAGCCCTGACCCGAGTTACCCCTGATGATTCGGGGCTCTGAAGGACACCCAGATGTTTCAATGCTCGCGCCGCAACAGGCGACGGCAGACACAGAGGTAGGAGGTAGGAGGTAGGAGGTAGGAGGAGGAGGAGGAGGAGGAGGAGGAGGGAGAGGAGGAGGAGGAGGAGGAGGAGGAGAGGAGGAGGAGGAGGAGGAGGCGGAGGGAGGAGGGAGGAGGAGAGGAGGAGGAGGAGGAGGGGAGGAGGAGGAGGAGGAAGAGGAGGAGGAGGAGGAGGAGGAGGACGAGGAGGAGCAGGAGGAGCAGCAGCCTCTCCATTGATCGTCCTCCACAGCTCCAGGCCTGCTTCCCGCAGGACCCGCATCCCCCCACGGCGGGAGGAGCGGCGCGGGGCCGCGAGGCCACGGCGCCTGCCGGCCCCCCGCGCGGCGCGCGGGGACGCGCGCGCGCGCGCCACGGCGATGGGGGGGCCGAGGGGGGCCGCGCGCGCGAGCATCGACTGCTCTCGATGTTGTAGTGATATATATATATATATATAAACAAAAAACGACGAAACCAGCCACGGATGGGCGGCCTTTTTGCCCAGACCCCCCCGGACCCCCCCAAGAGAGCTCCAATCAGACCCCCCCCACAAACAAAAATAAGGCCTCCCCTCGATTGCTCTCGATGTCGTAGCGGTAAGACAAACGAAGACGACGAACCTGCAGGATGGGTGAAGGGATGATCCACGGCGTTCCAATCGCCAGGGAAGCGATCGAGCATGCCTTCTTGTAATCGTGCAAGCAGCGGAGCGAATGGGGGTCCCCTGAGGTCCTGGCGATGGGGGGCCTGTGGGCCGCGCGCACGAGCATCGATTGCTCTCGATGTCGTAGTGATAAGAAAAAAGACGACGAAACCAGCCACGGATGGGCGGCCTTTTGCCCAGACCCCCCGGGGACCCCCCAAGAGAGCTCCAATCAGACCCCCCCACACACAAACAAAAACAAGGCCTCCCCCGCTTTCTTACGGAAGAAAAGGGAACCGATCCCTACCCCCACTGTCGTGGTCTGGGCCCTCCTGGCAGGTCCTGGTCGGCGTGCTTCCCCCCTCGAGCTGTGCTGACATCCCTCCTCGAAGTCAAACGCAGGTTTTTCCCGCGACGTGGCGGCGCCCCAGGACTTGGGCGCCCGAGTTATCCGGGGTAACTCGGGTTTGGATTCCCGAAAAAGGAACCCGAGTTAGCCCTGACCCGAATTACCCCGGATGATGTGGGGCTCTGGACGCCCGAATCATCCGGGGTAACTCGGGTCCGGGGGAAGTCGGGCTCGGATTCCCGAAAAACGAAAAAACGAGCCCGAGTTGGCCCTGACCCGAGTTACCCCTGATGATTCGGGGCCCTGAAGGACACCCAGATGTTTCAATGCTCGCGCCGCAACAGGCGACGGCAGACACAGAGGTAGGAGGTAGGAGGTAGGAGGAGGAGTAGGAGTAGGAGGAGGAGGAGGAGGAGGAGGAGGAGGAGGAGGAGGAGGAGGAGGAGGAGGAGGAGGAGGAGGAGAGGAGGAGGAGGAGGAGGGAGGAGGAGGAGGAGCAGGAGGAGGAGGAGCAGAGGGAGGAGGAGGGGGAGGCGGAGGAGGAGGAGGAGGAGGAGGAGGAGGAGGAGGAGCAGGAGGAGGAGGGGGAGGCTGCCCGGATGTGGCACGGCCGCTCGTGGCCCGGGGCCCCCCGCGGCCCCCGCGTGTGCGCGGGGGGCGGGGGGGGGGGCCCGAGAAGTGCGCTGCGGCCACCGCGCTGCCACAGAGGAATTACCAGCCTGGAGCAGATCCCTTGTGCTGGGCACCTCCTCATCACGATGCAGAACTTGGGGATCCCCTTTTTTTTGGAGGGCGAACCCCTAAGATTGTCATCGCCTCTTGGCGTGTCAACCTCAGGGATAGGGCTACGCGTATGCTGGGCACCTCCTCATCACGATGCAAAACTTAGGGATCCCCTTATTTCTTGGAGGGCGAACCCCTAAGATTGCCATCGCCTCTTGGCGCGTCAATCTCAGGGACAGGGATACGTTCGAGGCTGGTAGGGGAAGGCGGCAGGATCGGCGGCGAAGTCCGAGCCCTGCCCCCGCCTCCCCTCGCCTCCTCCTCCTCCTCCTCCTCCTCCTCCTCCTCCTCCTCCTCCTCCCCTCCTCCTCCTCCTCGCGAGTCCTCATACTGCTCCTCCCTCCGCCTCCTCCTCCTCCTCCTCCTCCTCCTCCTCCTCCTCCGCCCCCGCCTCCCCTCGCCTTCAGGAGAGGCGATGGTTGGCGGGAGCGGGGCTCGGAGTCCGTCGGGCGCGTGGCGAAATCCGAGTCCTCCTCCTCCTCCTCATACTGCTCCTCCTCCTCCTCCGCCTCCTCCTCCTCCGCCTCCTCCTCTTCCTCCTCCTCCTCCCCTCGCCTCCGGAGAACCGATGGTTGGCGGGAGCGGGGCTCGGAGTCCGTCGAGCAGATGGCGAACTCCGAAGCACCACCCCCGCCTGCCATCGGTTCAGGAGAATCGACGGTTGGCGGGAGCGGGGCTCGGAGTCCGTCGAGCGCGTGGCGAAATCCGAAGCATCACCCCCGCCTGCCATCGATTCAGGAGAACCGATGGTTGGCGGGAGCAGGGCTCGGAGTCCGTCGAGCAGATGGCGAAATCCGAAGCATCACCCCCACCTGCCATCGATTCAGGAGAATCGATGGTTGGCGGGAGCGGGGCTCGGAGTTCGTCGAGCAGATGGCGAAATCCGGAGCATGGTCCCCGCCTGGCTCGGGGTTTAGGGTTCGGATGCCGCTACCTAGAATGAGGGTGGGAGGGGGGGGGGTAGGGTTCGGGGGTTCGGGGTAGGGTCATAGCTTTCCTTCCCTGAGTGCCCTACCCTACCCCCACCAACTATCGATTCTCCGGGTTCGCCACCTCATAGGTAGCGAACCAGGATCGGGGGCGCGCAAACATGGATTAGCGATCCATGGATCTGGCGCGTGGTCGCCAATTCCATGGATCGGAGGCGCCCTCCACAAAATGCGGCCGGTGTCGCCTCGCTCGGCGGTGGAAAGCCGCGATGTCCCATGGAAACGGGACCCGTCGCTAATCCACGCCCCATGAATCCATGTTTGCGATCGCCTGATAGGTACGCGTCGTTCATTTCTAATCGTGCTCATTTCTAATTGTGCTCGTTTCTAATTGTTCCTGGCTCCCTAGGAATTAAAGGAAATGAAAGGATCTTGGCCACCCAGAAGATCAAAGAACCTTCGAAAACTTAGAAATTAACCATGTGTCGATTGGGCTTCCGCCCGCCCCCTAAGGAGGACGGAAACGGTGAAGCCACTCGATCACTGAAGTAGGAAGGCGCTTAAAGTAGATTGGAATCTGGGAATTCCAAGAATACCTACTTTCAACGACCGATGGGTACAGCGTCTGCATTTGCCCGTGCTCGGTCAGGAATAAATTCGAGATATCGCTGCATTGTCAGACTGGTGATTGCTCCAACCGGGTTGCGCGGGATCTCTCTCCAAGGTGAGGCCGCGAAGCCACAGAAGCAAGGACATTCATGCCGCGTTGGAACTGGGATTCGTGCGCTTGAAGGCTGCTTGCGATGATATGGACGCTCCAGAGACACTCTCGGCGAGGAGTAGCTGATGCAAACGGCTCTGGGACCACCCCCCGCCCCACAACGACTTGAGAATGCGAGGCAATCTGAACCAAACATGCAGAAGCACCCGCAGGTCTGGCCCGTATCCTCCCAGGACGAAGGAGGAGGAGGAGGAGGAGGAGGAGGAGGAGGAGGAGGAGGAGGGGGAGGAGGAGGAGGGAGGAGGAAGGAGGAGAGGAAGGGGGGAGAGAGGAGGAGGCTGAGGAGGATGGGGAGGAGGAGGAGGAGGAACCGACTTGGGCCGTCGGCGCCTCCAGCAGGTGGACCATGAAGAGGCTGTCGATGAGCTGCTTGAACTCGTTGTGGCACAGCGTGTACTCGAGCTTGTTCTCCTGCCGTGGCCGACGGGGGGAAGCGGGAGAGGAGGAGGGCGAGGGGGTAGGCGAGGGAGGAGGAGGAGGAGGCGGAGGAGGAGGAGGAGGAGGAGGAGGAGGAGGAGGAGGAGGAGGGGGAGGAGGAGGAGGAGGAGGAGGAGGAGGAGGAGGAGGAGGAGGAAGATGACGACGGGGAGGACACGGGAAGACCAGGACGAAAAGGAAGGAGGAGGAGGAGGACTCTGAGACGGTACTCATTCTTTAGAGGTGGAAGGTCCGCGGGCGGCCAGGGACTTTACGAGCGGCCACCTCTGTGGGCCTGACGGCCAGCAGCAAGCTTCGGTGTTCTTCTGCTCAGGCCTAGGGCGTGCTCTGCCCTCTTGGAGCCACCTTGCGGCCCGATTGGAGCCAGAGGGGGAGGAGGAGGAGGAGGAGGAGGAGGAGGAGGAGGAGGAGGAGGAGGAGGAGGAGAGAGAAGGAGGAGAAGGAAAAGGAAAAGGACAAATGAAGGAGGAGGAGGAAAGAGGAAAGAGGAGGAGGAGGATGAGGAGAGGAGGGAAGGAAGGAAGGAAGGAAGGAAGGAAGGGAAGTGGATAGGAAGGGAAAGAAGGAAAGGAAGGCAGGAAGGAAGGAAAGGACGGAGGAGGATGGATGAGGACTAGGAGGGAGAGGGAAGAGGAAGGAGGAGGCGAGGAGGAGGAGGAGGAGGAGGAAGGAGGAGGATGAGCAGGAGGAGGAGGAGGAGGAAGGAAGGAAGGAATGGAGGAAGGAGGAGGAGGAGGAGGAGGAGGAGGCATGAGGAGGAAGGGGAGGAGGAGGGAGGAGGACGGAGGTGAGACGGGAGGAGGGAGGAGGGGAAGGGGAGGGAGGAGGGAGGAGGGAGGATTGAGGCGGGAGGAGGGAGGCGGAGGCGGAGGAGGAGGATGATGATGAGGAGGAGGAGGAGGAGGAGGAGGGAGGAGGATGATGAGGAGGAGGAGAAAGATAAGGAAAAGGAGGAGGAGGGAGGAGGAGGAGAAGGAGGAAGAGGAGGAAAACGAGGAGGAGGCGGAGGAGGAGGAGGAAAAGGAGGAGAAGGAAGGGGAGGCTTGGATGGTGACCATGGCCCAAAAGTGGTCACAGCTTCTACAAGGAGGCCCAGATGGACTCCAGATCACCCCTCACCAGGCCCAGAGGGCCCAGGGGGGTCCAGAACGGCGCGAAACGCCAGGGACATCACCCCTGGCAAAGCAACCTCCAAGTGGCGAGGGGGAGAGTCGGGGAAGAAATTCGGGCCAGCGCTTACCCACGTCAGCCACGACGAAGACAGGATGAAGACGAGGGGAGGGCAACCTGCCTCATCGCCCTGTCGCTCTAGCAGGGGTGGATCCTGGAAGCCTCGTCCCTCTTTTTTCTGGGCACGTTCTCTTTCCACCCCGAGCCACTTCTTGACGGTCCCTGGGCCTGGGACGTGAGGTCCCCCACGTGCCGCAGATGGACCAACGCACTCCGTCGTGATGCCTTTGGGCGCTGCTCCATGCGGAGGCGATAAAGTGGAGGGGCGAAGACACGGGCACCCTTCGTGCCCCTTTCTGGGCCCCAGGGGGGCCCGTTTGAGGGCCCCACACCAAATGCACCCCCTCGTCCTTGTCCTCCTCTCCCTCGTGTTCTGCCTCACAGTTGTGATGCGACCTGCTCTTCTGCCTCGCAATCGGTCGCTCTGCCGTTACGCATGCGTCTCGCAGTCGAACGGCCGCACACATCCTGCCGGAAACCCGGCTCTGCGGCGGCAGTTGTGCCCAGGCGCCGTGCCTCGGGCTGGCGCATGGCTTCTGCACTGCGCCAATCATCGCCACCCCCATTTCGCAAGAGCCGATCTGCTGCCACGGCGCCGGGATGTCCTGGCTCTCAGCGCCTGCGGCCGCTTCACGCTTCGTGCCGCGGCGCCGACGTCTGACACCGCGAGGATCGTTCAGGGGGATTTTTGACGAAAAATAAAAAACACCCAACAAAAAATAGTCCAAAAATGATATGGGGACTATTTTTTGAATATGTTTTGACCCTTGTGGGGTATTTTGGGGGTATTTTCTTATATTTCGTCTAGGGGGACACGCCCGACTTAAAACTTGGATGATCGGCCGCTTCCGAAGCGTCAGAGTGTTCAACAT
>CAUYUJ010006771.1:0-20000 GCA_963575745.1 Prorocentrum cordatum
CCTCCTCCTCCTCCTCCTCCTCCTCCTCCTCCTCCTCCGCCTCCTTCGCTTGCGTCGCCTCATCCTCCCTTTCTCCCTCCCAACCCTCCCTCCCTCCCTCCCTCCCAGCTCCCTCCTCCCTCCTCCCTCCGCCCTCACCCCTCACCCCTCACCCCTCACCACTCCTCCCGTACCCCTCCCTCCGCCCTCACCTCTCACCCCTCACCACTCAGCTGCTCCTCCTCCTCCTCCTCCTCCTCCTCCTCCTCCTCCTCCTCCTCCTCCTCCTCTCCTCCTCGTTCCTCCTCCTCCTCCTCCTCCTCCTCCTTCCTCCTCCCCCTCCTCCTCCTCTCCTCCTCCGTCATATCCTCTTCCTCTCCTCTGTCTCCTCCTCCTCCTCCTCCTCCTCCCTCCTTCTCTCCTCCTCCTCCTCCTCCTCCTCCCTCCCTCCCTCCCTCCCTCCCTCCCTCCCTCCCTCTCTTTCACTCTCTCTCTCTCTCTCTCCCTCTCTCTCTCTCCCTCTCTCTCTCCCTCTCTCTCTCCCTCTCTCTCTCCCTCTCCTCTCCGCTCCAATCTTGCCCTAGACGTCCCAAGAGGGGCCCAAGAGGGGCCAAGGAACGCCAAACCTAACCCTAACCGTACCCCCGCCCCTCCCCCCCTACCCCCCCCCCCTCCCCACCCACCCACCCACCCACCCCACCACCACACACAGACACACACACACACACACACACACACAGAGACAGACAGACAGACAGACAGACAGACAGACAGACAGACAGACAGACAGACAGACAGACAGACAGACAGACAGACAGACAGACAGACAGACAGACAGACAGACAGACAGACAGACAGACAGACAGACAGACAGAACGACAGACAGACAGACAGACAGACAGACAGACAGACAGACAGACAGACAGACAGACCGACACACACACACAGACACACACACACACACACACACACACACACACACCTCCCCCCCCCCCCCTTCCCCACCCTCCCCCTACGCACCGAACCCTCCAACTCTAAAACCTAGTCATGACCTGTGTGTGTGTGTGTGTGCGTGTGCGTGGGGGTGGTGGTGGTGGTCGGGGTGGTCGGGGTGGGCGGGGGTGGTGTGCGTGGTGGTTGTGGTGGGTGGTGTGTGCGTATGTGGGTGGGTGAGTGGGAGGTGGTGGTGGTGGTGTGGTGTTGGTGGCGTGCGTGGTCGTGGTGGCGGCGGCGGTGGCGGCGGTGCGCGTGCGCGCGCGGGTGGTGGCGCGCGCGGGCGGGTGGGCGGCGTCTTCGGCCCCAGACGCCCATGGCCGTGGAAGCCGCGGGGGCCCGAACCCCAGATGCCCTGAACCCCTGGGCCCTGGAAGACCCTGACCTCTAGGGGCCGCGGGGGACCTCGGGAGCAGGAGCCTCCAACACCTGTGGCCGCTAATGCCCTGAGAGGCCGCGGGCGCCCCAGGCCCGCGGGACACAAGAGGCTCGGGGCGTTTTTTGAAGAGTGTGGGACGGGCGCCTCGCCGGCGAGCGCTGCAGACGGACGGCCCGCTCCTTGAACGGGGGGCGCTCTGGGAGAAAAAAGCAAAAGGCGACGCACGGGTGGGCGGTGGGAGGGGGGCCGGCCGCGTGCCTGGGGCAGGCGCCTGCCTGCCCCGTTCGACCCAAGCGGGACGGGGCTTCGCCGCTGGGGCGCGCCTGGGGCAGGCACCTGCCTGCCCCGCCCCATCCGCGCGAGGGGAACTTGCGGCGGCGGAGGGGGAGTGAGTGCACGAGGGGTAGAGAGGGCGAGATAACTTCAAAAGTACCAGTGCAGGGCCTGCCAGCCTGAACGTGCAAACGGGGCCACGAATAGAGACGTTGCCTGTGCCTGCAGGGGGGAGCCCCGGTTTTACCGCGAAGAAAAAAGCGTACCAGGGCTGCAGACACGACCCCGTAGCCAAGCCGCAGAGAAACGCTCTGCGCTTAGCCGAATTGGGGAGAGGGACTGAGGGCACTTCCGAGACGAAGGAAGAAGGCAAGAGCTGGAGAGGCCGAACGCTCCGTGGGCTACCCCGGTCGTCCTTAGGCAGGGCCCAAAGCTTCGTGATGTGTTCTCCCTCGCTCCGTGGCGGTCCCCATATCTTTGCTTCCGTCTGCGTGACCCTACCCGATCACTGGCTTTGGGCCCACCGCGCATCTGGCAGACGTCGGCATTGCTGCCAACGCCCGCGCACGTATCCTAAAGGTTCCCGACGCTCCCACGGCGCGTCTTCCCCCTTGGGGGGCTGGCGCTAATTGTTTATAGTTTTTTCAGGTCTTATGGCAGGCTGGTGAAACGGTGAGAAAAGGAACAGTGAAAGTGAAACGCAATAGTGAAACGCAGAGTGAAACACGGCAGTGAGACGCGAGACGCTAACTGAGCCGAACCCCTCTCCACTCAGGAGGCACGGTGCCGCCGAGGACTGTCAGGTCCCCGCGCTGAAAGGGCGGGTACCGGGGCGGCCGCGGGCTCGGCGGGGCGGGCGGCTCCGCCGCGCGCTGGGCGCGCTCCTCCTCCCCGAAATGGTGGAAGTTGCTCTGCATCTGCCTCGCGGGGTCGAGGCGCGGGTCCGGGGCCCCCAACGGCAAGCCCAGGCGAATGCCCTGGGCCGCGGGGGACGGCCGGAGCCTCTTGAAGGCGCGGCCGCCCGCTCTGCGCCCGCCGCCGGCCGCCCCCTCTGGCGCGGGCCCGGGCGCCGCAGCGGGGGGCGGGTCCGCGGCCCCGGCGGGGGGGCCGGCCGCCGCGGCCGCGGGGGCAGCCGCGGGGGGAGCGGCGCCGGGGCCGCCCCGCTGGCGCGCCGCGGCTGAAGCGCCGGCAGCCCTCTTGGCCTTCGCCCGCGCCTTCTCTCGAGCGGCCGCCCTGCAGGCTTCCTCGGCGAGGGCCTTGTCCCGCCGGGCCCAGGCGCTGCCCGCGGGCGCATCTGGCGGGGACGGGCCCTGCAGGGAGAGGTCCGCGGCCCGCTGCGCCCGCAATGCCGCCAGCGTGTTGCCGAGGTAGGCGAGCATGTTGGCGGACGGCGTGGCGCGGTAGGCCCACTGGTGCACCAGCACGGCCTGCGCCACCGCCTTCGCCAAGGACGTGTTGACGCCTCGGTGGGCCCCGCCGCGACGCAGATTCCGCCAGTGCCCGTCGACGGTCTGCGTGCCCCCCTTGCGCCACGTCCACTCGCCCGGCGCATCTGGCGGGCCGTCCCACTGCCCCGCGCGCGGGTCCACCGCCGCGACGTCCGCCGCGTCGTCCGGGTGGACGTGGACGAGTCGCATGGCGGTGAATTCCCGCTCCACGCGCCCCGCCAACTTACGCGAGTGGCACACGGACGTGTGGCAGAGACGCAAATGGCGGTACTTGGCCGCCCACTCCTCCGAGCGGTCCCGCCAGTCCCGCCGCTCTGCCGCGCACCGGGCCAGGCACTCCCGGAAGTTTTCGCGCCTCCACTCCCCGGGGAAGAACACGGCGGCGGCCACTTCGTCCTCGGCAGATGGAACAGGCGGCGCATCGTGGGCCGTCCGCCAGTCCAAGTTCCGGTACGCCCGCGCGCCGTGCACGATGGTCCCCGGGCGCAGCAGGGGCGGGCCGCCGGTGCTCGGCCGGAGGATGAACTCGTGGAGCTCCTCGTGGGAGAGAGCCCCGCCACCTCCTTGTCCCTGGCCCACAGCGAACCGGGGGGGGAGCGCCATCAGGACCAGCTTGCCCCCGTGGCGCTCGTGGGCCGCGATGTACCGGTGCCACTCGCGGCCCCACGCGCCGTCGGCGCCCTCCGCCCACCGGGCGCGGAAGCAGACCTCGTCGATCTCGACCTCCACGCCCGGCCCGCCGAGCTGCTCGGTGGAGTTCTGCCAGGACTGGAACTCGGCCACCGTGTCCCGGGCGTCCTGGACCCACCCCTCCACGAGGCGCTTGTGGTCGAGCCAACAGTCCACAGCCAGCTCCTCCGTCGTGGGCTCCAAGCTCCTCGCCCACCGGCAGAAGAGCGACGCGTTCTGGCGCAGGGAATATTTCCCGCACCAGATTTCTGCGTCGAGCCCGACGGCTCGCGTGGCCTGGCACCGCCCGCACCGGTAGTGCGCCGTCTCCCTGCGCACGGCGACCTCGCGGCCGCCGATGCGCACGGCCTGCGGCCCCGCGCCCTCAATGCCAGAGCGGGCCGCCTGCTGGCTCTCCCTGAGGCGCACCTCCTGCTGGGCGCCCGGCGCGCCGCAGCCGTCCGCGTCGCACGCGGCCCTCTGGGGGAGGATGCCGCAGTCTTCCAGGGCGGCCACGACGTCCGCGCCGTCGATGAGGTCCGCCAGGACCTGCGCGCAGAGGGGGCGCGACGCCTTCCCCTTCCGCGCTAAGTGCTTGTGGCGCACTCGGCCTTTGGCCGTCGGCCCGCCGTACGGCACCTTTTCAGCGAAAGGGCGGAGGAGCCGGCGGGGGCCGATGGACGCGCGAGCGCGCGCCACCGCATCCCGCTGCGACTCGGGCACATCGCCGTCTGCCGCGTCCAGGAGCGCCACCACCTCGTGGGGGATGGCGTCGTCCGGGTGGGCGGCGGCGGGCTCCTCTGCGGCCTCCAACCCCTCGGCCTCCTCCCCCACGGGCGCCGCCCGCCGCTTGCTGCCCCCCCGCCAGCCGCCCTGGCCGCCTCGGCGAGGCAATGGCAAGTCGGCGGCGGCCTCCGCCCACGCGCAGACAAGGTCTGCCATGGCGTCGTCGCCCGAAGCGTCGCCGTCGGGGCCGCCCGCCGCCTCCCCCGCCGGCGCCTCCTCGCGAGCGGACGGGCCGAACTGGATCGCCGCGTCCTCGCGGTCGGCGCCCCCGCCCGCCGGCCGCTCCAGAGGCCTCTGCCCGCTCGCGGCCCCGCGGGCTCGGCACTTGTCGGCCGCGGGAATGCCGCGGCGGAGCAGCGCCCGGTGCGGCGGGCCAGGGGCCGCCTGCCCCTTGGCCCTGGCCTTGGCCTTGGCCTTCCCCTTGGCCTTCGCCTTGGCTTTGGCCTTCGGCGCCACCGCGCTCGGCGCCACCCCCGGGTCCTCCGACGACTCGAAGTCGCCGAAAATGTCCGCCATGGGATCGACATCCGCCACGGCGGCGGCGGCGGCCGCGGCCACGTCAATGGCCGAGGGCCGGTCCTCCGGGCCATCCGCCGACCGCGGCCCCCCCTCTTCCTCCGGCGACGTGACAATTGGCGTAGGGTGCTCCGCCATGTCGATGGCGTCCTGCAACAGCGTCGGCACGGGCGTGCTGTCGCTGTCACTGGCCGCGGGCGCGGCGCCAAGCGGCGCGGCGGCGGCGGCGGCCGCGGAGGCGGTCACGCAGCCGCGGCAGATCAGCGCCTCGCAGGTCGAGCAGTGATGCAGCCAGCCGCCTCGGGCCCCCTCGCCGCAAGCGCCGCAGGCCTCCCCTCCGAGGGTCCGCGTTGCGAGGAGCGGGCCTTGGCAGCTCGGGCACGCCAGAGGGGGGCCCGCGGCCGCTCGCCCCTGCCGGGCCTGCTGATGGCCAGACATGGCGGCCAAGAAGAAGTTGTCGAGTCGACCGCGAATGCTAGAGGGGAGACGCCCACCTCTGCGTCAGTCCTAAGCCACAATGGCCACGGCATCGCGATGGTGATAGGAATGGTGATAGCCCAGACGGCTGTGCCATGCAAAGCAGTGCCCAATTTCCATGCAACATTCCACAATGCAAAGCAATTCAGCGCAACGACAAGCACTGCGCAGCAGCGCAAAGCAATGCCAAGGCCACGCGAAGCAACGCGGTGGTGGTGGTGGCGGTGGTGGTGGTGGGGCGGGGCGGTGCGGGCGGGGGGCGGGGGGGGGGCGAGGGCGGGGTGTGGGCGGGGCGGGGGCGCGCGGACCTCCGACCATTGCAACGCAACGCAATGCAACGCGAAACAAAGCAAAGCAAAGCAAAGCAACGCAACGCGTAGCAACACCCAGCTATGCAATGCAATGCAATGCGGTCCCTGCATTTTGGCTGCATCGCTTGGTCGCGTTACTGTAAAGATTCCCCCGTGATCGAGCAAGGACTTGTATGGGAGGGTTAAAGGGAGTGTGGCAGGGATGCACCATCCTCCATTCCGATCCTCTTCTTCCCCCCTCTCCTCATCCACTCCTTCTGGGAGTTTGGACGCTGCCCCTGATCCCCCCCCGTCTAGGGGAGCAGCTGTGAGCAGGGCAATCAGCGAGACTACAGTCAGAGCGTTGAAATAAGGAACACCTTTGGCTCTGGAGGGGCTCCCATTTCTGGGCCGTTCCTTGGGCCGTCGTTGGGGAACCTGTTCATGCTCGAGGTCCGCCGTGGCCGAAGTAGAGATCCCAAAAACCACCCAAGTAGAGATCCCAAAAACCACCCAAGTAGAGATCCCAAAAACCACCCAAGTAGAGATCCCCAAAACGACCAAAGTAGAGATCCCCAAAACGACCAAAGTAGAGATCCCGACCCCAGCTGCTCGGACCCCCCTCTAGACGGCTCAGGAGTAGGTCGGGCATGTCCTCCTGCAGGCGGGGCTTGGACGCAACATATGACACGTTACTAGAACATGGCTCCCAACTAAGATGCCCAAGAGTGCTCCAGACATCGTCCCCGAACGTCTCGTGGACTATTTTGGGGCACTCCTCCTGTAGAGGGGCGCGCCCGACTCAAGGCCAAAATCTCCGGGTGCGCCTCTTTGGAGTCCCAAAACGGCGCGGTGACAGACCGTGCGGTGACCTCGGAATCCTCCAAGACCTCACCGCACGGTCCGTCACCGCGCGGTCTTGGGACCCCGGAGGCCCCCGTCGCCCGAGACATCCTCGGAAAACGACCCGAGTCCCAAAACCGCGCGGTGGCCCCGAGTCCCCACCGACTCGCCGCACGGTGTGGTCACCGCCCCGTTTGGGGCCCCCCGAGCCTCCAGAAACTCGCACGCCGCCCGCAGGGCCGGCGCGGCGTCCGCCTCCGCGCGGCCTTCCGGCGCCAGCGCGCGTCCCAGGGCGGCGCAGAGCTCCTCCGCTGCCGGGGCGGCAGCCGGGGCCATGGCGGGCCCGCGCCCAGGCTCGAGGAGTGTGGCAGGAAGGGTTCTCGGCGATGGGGGAGCCTCGCTTGAGTAGACCACACCTCGGCGAGAACGGCCCAGGACCGAAACCGACGGACCTGGGCCCGCACAAAGTGACGGCCGCGACGCCCTCCCGCGAACCGACAACGGCCAATTCGCTCATCGACGTGTCAGGGTGGGAGGTATATCAACCTCCTCCCCCTCCTCCTCCTCCTCCTCCTCCTCCTCCTCCTCCTCCTCCTCCACCCCCGAATGTGGGCTGCATTGGAAGGGTAGGTATGCGGGGAGGCGGGCTCATAGGAATATTGATGTCATGGTGTAACCGTCAGATTCCTCGATCAGACTTCACATTGCAGGGCGCATGACATGGCTGGGTTCAATTCCACCTTCCCGTCCCGCGCTGCCCGCTCCACAGGAGGTGGGCCCACTCCCACGCCTGCCAGGCGCGGGCCTGCGGGAGGTGGGCCCGCGCCCATGCCGGCTAAGCGCGGGCCCACGGGGGGTGGGCCCGCTCCCACGCCTGCCAGGCGCGGGCCCGCGGGAGGTGGGCCCGCTCCCACGCCTGCTAGGCGCGGGCCCACGGGAGGTGGGCCCGCTCCCACGCCTGCTAGGCGCGGGCCCGCGGGAGGTGGGCCTGCCCCCACGCCTGCTAGGCGCGGGCCCACGAAGGGTGGGCCCGCCCCAGCGACTGCTAACTTGGCCCCGCAGGAGGTGGGCCCGCTCCCACGCCTGCTGGGCGCGGGCCCGCGGGAGATGGGTCCGCCCCCACGCCTGCCAGGCGCGGGCCTGCGGGAGGTGGGCCCGCGCGCGCGCCTGCTAGGCGCGGGCCCACGGGAGGTGGGCCCGCTCCCACGCCTGCTGGGCGCGGGCCCGCGGGAGGTGGGCCCGCTCCCACGCCTGCTAGGCGCGGACCCACGGGAGGTGGGCCCACGCCTGCTGAGCGCGGGCCCACGGGAGGTGGGCCCGCCCCACGCCTGCTAGGCGCGGGCCCACGGGCGGTGGGCCCGCCCCCGAGTGCGGGCTGCATTGAAGGGGCAGGAATGCGGGGAGGCGGGCCCATAGGAATATGCACGACATGGTGCAGCGGCCAGGTCCCTCGATTAGACTTCGCCTGGCAGGGCGCCTGGCGTGGCTGGGTTCAACTCCGCCCCCCCCCCCACCCCACCCCGCGCGGCCCGCTCCACGGGAGGTGGGCCCACTCCCACGCCTGCTAGGCGCGGGCCCACGGGAGGTGGGCCCGCCCCCACGCCTGCCAGGCGCGGGCCCACGGGAGGTGGGCCCACGCCTGCTGAGCGCGGGCCCACGGGAGGTGGGCCCGCCCCACGCCTGCTAGGCACGGGCCCGCGGGAAGTGGGTCCGCCCCCACGCCTGCCAGGCGCGGGCCTGCGGGAGGTGGGCCCGCGCCCACGCCTGCCAGGCGCGGGCCCACGGGGGGTGGGCCCGCCCCCGCGCCTGCTAAGCGCTAGGCGCCCCCGCGGCCTCCAGAGGCTTTCCAGGAGACCCTGAATTGATGGCGCCAGCGAGCTTGGGGCCGCAAGGTCCTTGGCTTCTGGGCACAGCAGGCACAGGCACAGCAGACACAGGCATCTCCTCCCCTCCCCCCGCCTGCCTGAGGCAACGCAGTGAAATGGGAAAGTGCAATAGAATAGGGCGAGCAGACTACGCAATAACCCCCCCTTCCTTGGAAGAATATCGACATCGTAGTCAAATGGGGCATTTCACCTCCCACATTCTGACCTTCTTGGGTTCAATTCCTGGTGGTGCCTGTGGGGCCTACTTGCTGGAGGTTGTCATGGCATTGACAGTGACATTTCAGGGGAAATCACTGTAGAAAGGATTCTGTGCAAGTAAAGCCTTTTTGATCTCTGTAGAGCTTTGCGTACCGAGGAATTCTGGAATTTAGATAAATGAGCGCCGTGTGCGGGGACGCGCTGCGCAGAGGCAAGAAAAATTCGGGGCCCCTGGATGAAACCGAAGGGCCCCCGGAGTATGGGAGATTGCCCCATTTTACTACAATGTCGATATTATTTCAGGGAAGGGGGGGTGTGGGCTTAGTCTGCTCGCCCCGTTCTATTGCATTTTCCCATTTCACTGCGTTGCCTCAGGCAAGCGGGGGGGGGGGGGGAAGCAGAAGCAGCAGCAGCAGGGGCAGCGCCCCCTATTTGTTTTGCATTTTTGTCCTGGTGAGGGCTGCAGCCTCAAGGCCTTGCAGGCACACCAGAGGGTAGCGCGCATCTGCGTCTGACAGGGGGGCCCTGTGCCAGGCGCCCACCTTGCATGGGGGCCCCATTCCTGATGGTGCCTTTGGGGCCTGCTTGGGAGCGCAGGACGGCCCCGCGCACCCCCCGCCCCCTGGGGACAACTGGAGCTTCCTGGGGGCTGGGCTGGCTCTGCTGGGGCGGGGCCTGCGGGGGCTGGGCGCGGCCCTGAGGCAGCTGCGGGGCCACGCATCTGGAAGCGGAAGCGGAGGCAACGCAAAATCCATCGAGCAGCCGGGCTTGTAAGACCACGCCCGGCTTCTTCTTCTTCTTCTTCTTCTTATCGGTATTAGTATGACCATCATGTTTCTCCATCTGTTTCTCCTCTTCCTCCTCCTCCTCCTCCTCCTCCTCCTCCTCCTGCACGTCCTCCTCCTCATCCTCCTCCTCATCCTCTTCCTTTTCCTCCTCCTCCTCCTCCCCTTCCTCCTCCTCCTTCTCCTGTTGCTCCTGCTCCCGCTGTTCCTCCTCCTCCTCCTCCTTCTCCTCCTCCTCCTCTTCCTGCTCCTCCTCCTCCTCCTTTTCCTTTTTCCCATCCTCCTCCTCCTCCTCCTCCTCCTCTCCCTCCTCCTTCTCCTCTTGTTTTTTGTCCCGCCCTCCTCGTCCTCCTCCACATTTTCGTTGCTGCAGGCGGGCACACTTCCAGCCTCGATGCACTTTCCCTTCGTCGCCGCCACCACCACCACCGAACCCCACCCACCCATCTGGCCAACGCCATGTGGAATGGCGGAAAACAAATAGCCATTACAACCGTTATCCTGCGCAATTTTCAAAGTCGACGTGGGCTGCGGGGCTCTACGCGGCGCACTCAGCCCCCACCCCTTGCGCCCCACTGCAATCCTAGCAGAAGGACCGGTGCGCTCGGACGCGGGGTGCCAGAGTCGTCCCCAACTATTGATATCATATGGCTGAAACGGACTACCAAAAACTCCCACAACGTAAAAAACATCTCAAGGTCCAGCGCAATTGCGTTGCGGGCTCGCGAAGTCCCGAGCCCCGCATCGCGTCGCCGCGACGCTTTCGGAGCGCCGATGAAAGACCTCCGACATGGCATCATATTTGTTGTTTTGTTGCCGTCTGCCAGACAGGAAAATCGACATTATTGCGTCGGGCAATCTCGGGGAGATCTCGATCCGTGCCAGTTGCGCTGCGTTGGACTCGGCAGGATCCTCCAATGCGCTGCGCTGACAAGGACGCGCGCCACCACCATTTTCATTGCCGCGTCCGCATCCATTCTGACTCTCACGACGCAAGCGCCATTGAGGTCCGCTCGGAAACAACAGCACGTTCAAGCGAAACAGCGCCGGCTCGAGCCAGCAGCATCTTTGCGTCCCCAGCAGAGGGCCAACGCATCGAAATCAGAAGCCTTCCCTGATCTGACTCTGACAAGGGAGTTCGGTTTTTGATTTGCCTGCTCGTTTTGTCATGGGCATCTTGCGATTCAGCCGCGCGGCGGCGCAGGCTGCCATCGAGCAGGCCGCCGCTTCGAAATTACGCGCCTCCGCGCGAGCCCGTAACTGTAGCGCGGGAACAGAATGGCGGCTGCAAGGAGGGAAAGCACAGGCGACGACGCGAGCAGGGAAAGAAGGGCGCGACTACGCGGCGGCGGCGGAAGCTGCGGGCAGACAGGAAGTCCCGGGCCCCATGGCGCGCCGCGGCGGGCGAGGCGGGGCCCGGGGACCGGGCTCGCCGCCCTGGGAGGGGGGGGGGGGGGGCCGGCCTCGGTGCGCGCCCCCCCTCTCCCCTGGATAGAGCGACCTCGCCTCCTCCCCCTGCCCGCTGGCCCAGGGGAGTCAGGGGCGGCGGGCGGCGGGGGGGGCGCGCGCTGCGCGGCGCGAGGAGAAGCGGGGGGGCGAGGGGCCCGCCCCTGGGCGCTGGGGCGAGGCGCGCGGCGAGGCGGCAGCGGCAGGCGGCGGCTACCTCGGCGGAGGCGGGTTGCGCGGCGGCGGCCGGCTGGCGCCGCGCCCTCGCCGCGCCTGCCTACTGCTCGTTCGTCCGGGGTTGGTGGCGCGAGCAATGCTATGCATCCGAATGCTCGCCCCTGCACCCCCGCGCCGCCGCGCCCTCATCCAGGCGGCGCGGCGCGGCGGGCGCGGCGGCCCCGCCCCGCCCCCGCCCTCCTTTCCCGCATTTGCGCGCAGCGCAAAAATTTAGGTATATCGAAGGTCCTGGTGGGCGCGATCAGAGCGGGTCTGAAACGAAGCGGGCGCCAGGCGCAGCGGGGGCCGTGGGGGCGCGGGGTCAGTTGACCCAGTCGACCTCGATGTCGGCGCGGCGCCGCTGCCGCCGACGGCGGCGGGGCCCCGCGACGACAATCGCGATGAAGTTACTGCGTGGCAGAGCTGGACTTTGCGGGGTGCCACGCGGCATGGGCGACGCGCGAAAGCAAGGCGGCCGCGCCCCGCTGCGAGGCAGCCGCAGCCGCGGCCCCGCGGGGCAGCCGCAGCAGCGGCCGGCGCGCAGCGCCGCGGGCCCGGCGCGCGCAGAAACCGCGGAAGTCGGGGGCCAGGAGCGACGGCGGCGACGCGCGGGTCGCGCATCAGCCGAGGGGCGCCCGCGCCGCGGGCCAGCTGGCTGCGCATGGTTTCGCGCGATGCCCGACGTCTCCATGGTGGTGGGTTGCTCGCGAAGGGGCCTCTCCGCGTTGGCCACGGCTGCCATCTGCTGCGTGGGAGACGGCCGCATTGTTGGTGAAGTGTCGCTCGCGTGGAATGCTGAACCTGGGTAGACAAACTTGCGGTGGCCACCGTGAACTGCATGTCGCTGGCGTTGTAGACTAGGGTCTCGCAATGATACGGTCGCGCGGACCTCGCCGTGGAGCGCGTCGGCGTTTCCAACCCGGCGGTCGTGGCTCACCGTAGCCGCGGCAGCTCCGAGCCGCTGCTGGCGTTGGCGGGGCTGGCGGGCGCGCCCATGGAACCGGCGGGCATGCGTCTCCGCTGCAAAGCGCTTGGGCCTCGAATTCGTAACAACGCTGCGCGCCAGTTGTCGGATAACAACAGCCCTGGCGCGGCTGGGCGATCCTTCATGCGCATCCAGCGCCGGGGGCGCGGTCCGCCGTCGCGCACCAACCGGGCACGCGCGGCGAAGACGGCTGACATCGAGTTAATTTTCCAACCCGCGCAGCCCTGCCTCCGTCGCGCAGAATGAATTCGGCGGGCGACCGCCGCCGCGCAATCGAGAATCGGCCGACGACTTTGTTGAACAGCGGCCGAGGGCGAAATCCCACTGACGGGTCGGCATCTCTCAGTATGAGGCCTGCGGGCGATCGGCCAGTGCGGGCAGGCCTGCTCGCTGGATCTCCCCATTGCGCGGGTGAAATGGGCCGCGCATCGAAAGCGATCTCGCCCGCACCCCGCTGGGCCCTCCCTGGCGATGTCGTCGGGTCGTCTCCTGCGTCGTCTCCGTCTTTGGAGCTGACTGGCGATGGCTGGCGCAAAGCTTCGCCGGCGCCACGCGGCTGACCCCCCCCCGCGGGCGCGACGCAACCTCGCTGACCGTTCGAGGCGGCGCCGGATGCCCGCGAGACTGCGGCGGCCCTGTCTCCGCTGGCGTTGGCGGGGGTGGTCTTGGCACCGCGGTCGGTTGGCGGCGTCGACCGCGGCCCGCGGTCGCTCCAGCTCCGGCGGCGCACTCGGGCGCCGCGTTCGCGGGGCATCGCGGCAGGCGATGCGGCGTCTGGCGCGGCGCCGCCGGCGAGTGACCCCTCGATGCGTCGCTCGCTCCCGCGGCGGCGCGGCGTTGAATCGGATCGATTGGGTCGCCGTTAGCGGGCGACGTCGGCAATGACAGCGGCTGCTTTCGGAAGCGGCGATCGAAACCTCCACGCAACGCCTCGTGCTCCTAGCGGGAGCGCCTCGCCGAGTCAGGTGGATGGCCCAACCTGGCACTTGCCGCAGAGGTAGATGCTGTTGCGTGGCGCTTCTGGCTGGAATTGCGACGCAGCGTTCGGCCGCGCGCCCGCCGTCGGGGCCGCGGGCCTGCCGGGTTCATCGCTCTGTCGTCTGGCCGAAAGCCCCCCAGTCGCCCGTGGAATTGCGACGCAGCGTTCGGCCGCGCGCCCGCCGTCGCGGCCGCGGGCCTCCTGGGTTCATCGTCTCGCGGTCGTCCCCGCCCCGGCGCCCGGTGTTCAGCTGGCGCCTCGCGCGCGGGATGCTGCCAGATCGGCTTCTGAGCTGCTGCCGCGGTAGCATTGTCGGCGCGGTCGGCGCCGCCGCTGCCCCTGCGGCGGCCGCTGCGGGGCCGCGCTTGCTGCTCCCGGGTTTGGTGCTGACTGATTGCCGATTGATGCGATATTGGGTTCGCCGTTGCTCGCCCGCTTGCGCGCGCCTGGCCGCGCGCCGACGCCCCGTTGATCACGCCCGCTGCCCAGGGCAGCGCCGCTGGCGTCTTCGGCCGCCACCCGGCCGCGCGAACAGACGCGCCGCCGCGGTTGCGCCCCCGCGCGGCCCCGCGAGGTCGCGGTCGAAGCCGGCGTTCAGCTTAGCCGAAAACGATGCGATGACGACGAGGTCCAGCTCGTAGTTGAACCAGCGACCATCGCGCATCTTAGCGCGCGTCCAGCGCGCGCACGTCCGTGCCAATTACGATGGACTCGCCTGTCGCGCAGACGCCCTGGCGCCACCGATCGCGCGGCGAGCTCGGCGGCGACGGTGCGCGCTCGCGGCGCCGGCGCGGCGGCCGCCTGATCGGGCGCGCGGCGACCGTCCGCAGCCGAGCCGCCGCCTGGAGGCGGCCGTCGAAGTCCCAGCTGGATTTTATCTCGATCGCGTTGCCCCGCCGCGGGATTCTCGCCGGCGGGGCCAGTGCCCGCGCGGGCGGCTCGCCGCGTCTTCATCTACGCGCGGGGGCCTCGCCGCCAGCGCGGCCGCGCGGAGGGAAGGGGGCCGCGATCGCGACGCGCGTCGGCGCGCGGCGCGCGACCTGCGGCCGAACAGCTGCCAGTCGATCGCGCGTCGGCGACGACGGGATCAACGAAGGCCCACGCTGGCCTGCGCCGGCCGCCCGCTAGCAGGGGGGCGGGGGTCGGCGCGTCGAACGCCATCGCGGCGAGCCGCCGGGCAGGCGGCGCGCCCCGGCCCGCCGCAGACGCGCGCGCGCGCCGCGCTCAGCGACCTGTCGGCCCGAGCGCGCCCAGCAGCGCTGCGCTGACAGCGCGCGTCGCGGCGCGCGCCTCGCCAGTCGCGCAGACGTCGGCGGATCGCCTCGCTCGGAGAGCGCCCGCGACGCATAAAGGGGCCGCGCCAGCACCGCTCGCGCCTGAACGCGAGCCGACTCGTCGCTGCGCTTCGCCACGTTTCCGCGGGAAGAGCAGCGAGAAGGGCGAGCGCCTGATCGCGCCCCGCTGGCCCGCGACGCGTCGCCAATCGCCGCGGGCCGAGCGGTCGGGCGACGGGGGCCAGACCAGCGTCGAATCAGGCAGGCGAGAGATCAGCGCGGAGATCGCGCGGAGAGTCGAACAAGCGCGCAGGCGCGCGCTACCCTGCAGGGCGCGGCGGCGAACGAACGAACGCGCGGGCGCGCCATGGAGACGGGGCGAACGGGCCCGACGCGCAGGCAATCGAGCAAGCAATATCCACCCGCCAATGTCGCTCGAGCCGGCCCCCCCTCGGCCCCGCGCGTCGCAGCGGCGGCAGTCGAAGCGACCCCCGCGCCCCGCCCGTCCATGGCCTGTCCTCGCTGTCAGACAGACAGTCGGCGGAATGCACATTTTTCCCCCCGCGCCCTTCCGCCGCCAATTCTTGAAGCGGCGGCGCCCCGCGCGGTGCTCCGCGCGGCGAAGATCGACGCGGCGGGCCGCGCGTCGGAACCGCGCGCGGCGAGGCCTTCGGCGGAACTGCGGCAGCGCCGAGAAGTGCGAGGCGGAGGCCACGCGGCGCACCGAGCGCCTGCGCCTAGCAGCGCCCCGGGAATCCAGGCCCCAACGTCCGCGCCGCAACCCCGCAGAAAGCAAAAAAACGCGGGGCCAGACGCGCCGCCGCGATCTGCGCTGTAGCGCGGGCAACCCAGCGCCATCGCCGCGTCTGGAACGGCCGCGTCGCGGGCGCCCTTGCCCTCCTCCACGGCGCGCTCGCGCGCCGCGCCGCGTTGCTCGCCGGGCAGGGGAACGACGGATCGGCGACGCGACGCAGGCGCCCAAACCCGCAAGGTGGCGGAAACAACTAGAACATTCGGCGCGGCCAGGGGCGGCGCCATCGGGCGCGACGCGGGCGCGGCGCAGCGGCGCCTCGCCGAGCGCGCTCTCGCTAACTGCGACTATTTCGCCACGGGCGCCGTCGGCGACGATCGCCGACGCGCTGACTGCGCGCGTGACATCTGGATATGGACATCCACCCCGATCGCCCGCGTCTGCAATCCTCCTTTCGGACTGGCAGGACAAAGCGGGCGCGCTTGCGCCCGTCGCCGCAGGGGGCGAGGCGCCGCCTCCAAGCTGCGCGAACGCGCTCGCGCCTGCCAGCAGCAGGCAGACATGGGAATGCGGAGCCGGCAAGACTGTCAACGAGCTCGGGCCTCGCTCGCGCTGGAATTACCAAGCGTCTGGTTCCCGTCGCCAAACTCACCCGCGACGGCTCGCAACTTCAACGCGGCAAAGGCCACTCACCGCGGCCGCGAATTGCCGCGGGCAGAACCGTCCTCGACGCTGCCCGCGCCGCCGCGCGACGTTCGTATTTCGGCGCGCCTTGGGCAGCTGTCAAGAACCCTGAGGCTCGCGCATTGGGCGCGGCCACCAGCGCTGATCTCCGCTGCTGCGGGGGCTGCGCCGTTCGGCCGCACGTCGCGCTATGCGCGGTCCGGCAACAGAGAGAATATCTGCGCAACATAAAAGTTAGGAAAACATTGTTTGTCGCGCTGGGTGCACCCGACCTGGCCAAAAATATCGCTGCCCAGTTAGCCTGCCCGTCGCGCCTTCGCAAGGGTGCGGCGCAGTCGATTTTGCGCGCCCGCCGCGCGCAGAATTTCCACATTCCATGTCGGGCACAAGCCTGGGCCACATCTAAGGTGCGCTGTCCTCTAGTTGCTGCGGCAAGCTCGGGTGAATCTCCCGGGGCACACGCATGCACTGAGATCGAACGAACATAGAGCTAAGCCTCCAAGACCGCGCAACACGTTTCGACCAAGACGGCCGCGGATAATGAAATGCGTAGCCTGCAGGAGGTCCCGAAGTGACCGGGCCGCGGATTCCCACGCACATGGCCGCGTTCTTCCTCCTCCTCGACCTTCTCCTCCCTCCGCCACGTCGTCGTCGTACCCCTCATCCGGCACTGAACAGAAGTGCAGCACGTCCGTGGAAAAATCTAGCCCTCCTGTTGCTACATTCTTTTTCCTTCTAAATCATTTCTCCCTGTCGCATCCCGAGGCCGGTCGAAAGGGCGGGCTGTGCGTTTCGCCTGAGACGTCCTCGCCACTTATGACCCTGCAGCTTAAAGATTGCGAGCGCTTTCGCTAATGGAGGACGGGTGGTTTTCGAAATGTGGCTCTCGCCTGAGCGCCGCGCACATTCGTTCTCAAAAATTGCAGGCGCTTCACGGATTGAACGTAGTCGTTTTCAAAATGTAGCTCTCGCCTTAGCGACGCGCACGCTGCTTCTTGAAAGTTGCAAGAGTTTCGCGGGTTCCCAGGGTCAACGTACCAGAAATGATGCCTTGGAAAGACTCAGGATTATGAGGGTGCAACAGTTACGTTGGTTCGCGGTGTGGAAGTCGCAGGAATGGAGTTCTGGCACGATTCAGGATCGTCAAAACGCGACAATCAGGTTGATGACTTCTCAACCACGGGGATGCCCGCGCGCGGAATTCCACCACCACCCCAGCACAACCAGGTGCGAGAGCCCAGATTGCAAATGCAATGCAAAGTAGTTTCGCCACACTTGTGCTAGTACTAGTTGCACTGCGATATCTTGTTCTGCTGTAGTACGACTTACTTAGTCACCACCCCTTCCAGTCAAGATTGACAGTAAGGATGCGCGGTAAAGATGCAAAGGCCTTGGGTGCCGATGCCGAAGCTCTTCGAGCGGGGCTGGCCATTGCAAGTGGTTCAAGATGGACCGGAGATGACCGAAGGGGCCGATGCAAAGGGTACACTCGGGAAGTCGCCCATCCTCACTATCGGTTTCGAATGTATATACTCAGATCCAGCCCATCTGCCAGAGAAGCCAAGAATAATATCCCACGCGTGTACACTTACCCAGAGTCATCCAGAAACGGCGTCACAAATTGACACGAACAAACGATGTCCGACGCCGCTGGGTCGTTGTGCTAAATGTATATCGCCGTAGCATCGATGACTACCACCCCACACTGTTTGGGGCCCACGCTGGATGACGGATTTCGGACCCCCTGCGTCTGGGTCGAATACCGAATGCCAGCATTGAAATAGCGCCGACCACGCAAAGATCGAACATAAGAACCGTCTGCTTGTTACTGACGAGTCTTGTACGTCTTGATTTCTGTGTGGCTACAAGGGCCGAAGAAAGGCTCTTTTTCGAAACCAGGGGGGCGCTGGAATGGCTGGCACATGGGCAGCTCGTCCTTCAAGGGGGCGCTCTCCATAGCTCAAAGTAAACACTGTTAGGTCATATGAGGAGGGGCCTGGGGAAGAGAGCTTGTGTTGAAGCATCGTTGGCGAAGTTTGGGTTTTCTCTGGTCCTCCTCCTCCTCCTCCACCTCCTCCTCCTCTAACTCACCGTCCCTCTCGTCCTCATGCTCCCCCTCCCCCCACCCTCCCTCCCTCAACTGTCCCTTTCCCCCTCCGACTTCCCCCCCTCTGGGGCTGCGATGGGTCCGCTAGCCCCTCCTGGAGACCACCAGAGCCCTCTGGACCCTTGAGGCCATCTAGGACTTCGTCCTCCTCCTCCTTTTCCTCCTCCTCCTTTTCCTCCTCCTCCTCCTCCTCCTACTCCTCCTCCTCCTCCGCCTCCTCTTCCTCCTCTTCCTCCTCCTCCTCTTCCGCGCCCTCCTCCTCCTCACCCCCTTCCTCCTCCTCCTCCTTCTCCTCTTCTTCTTCCTCCTCCTCCGCCTTCTCCGCCTCCTCCTCCTCCTCCTCCTCGTTCTCCTCCTCCCTCTTCCCCCTCCTTTGGCCCCAGGGCGACTCAGCGCCACGGTGTGGCAGCCGCCCGCGGCCACCGACTCGATGCCCGAGGGAATGACCTGGGCGGGAGCCAACGGCCCGAAGGAGCGCCCCCCGTTCAGAGGCTGTCCGACGAGGTTTCGACCGCAGAGGGTGCTGGGCACGGGCGTGGGTCAAAGCAGAAGGCACGAGAGTGATCAAGTCCTTATCCTCCTTCTCCTTGTCCTCCTCCTCCTCCTCCTCCACCTCCTCTTTGCCTAGGCCATCATACCCCACAACACTCACAGAGCGAAATGGGGGGGGGGGGGCGCCACGTTTGGGGCCCGAGGTTCACGTTTAGTTTGGGGCCCACAAGAAAAACAAAGGTGTCCTCGGACGGCGGGGTGCCCCAAGGCTGGGGCTGCAGCCAAAGCACCCCCCGCCTTGCGGCCTGTGGTCGGGGAAAGCGGGCGGGGAAGAAGAAGGAGGGCTGGTCGGCCCCGTACCCCCTTCACGGGGGGGGGGGGCCCTAATGCACACCGAAGCCCCTACAGGTAGGGGAGGGGCCTCGGTGGTTAGCCGAGGGGGACCCTCCCCATCGCAAGGCGCAAAGGCGAGCCAACCCAGCGGGGTGGCAGCGTTGCGCCTTACAAACCTGAGTGCCACGCAAGCCAAAACAGGTGCCCGCGCCGCGGTCCGCCCCCCATCCGACCAGCATCTGGTGCATCATGTCTAGGCTCTCCAGCGTCTCACCCCCGTGGGTGCTCACTCCTAATCCTCCTCCTCCTCCTCCTCGTCCTCCTCGTCCTCCTCGTCCCTCCTCCTCCTCCTCCTCCTCCTCCTCCTCCTCCTCCTCTGCCTCCTCCTCCTCCTCCTCCTCCGCCTCCTCCTCCTCCTCCTCCTCCTCCTCCTCCTCCTCCTCCTTCTCTGCGCAAAAGCTGTCGGGATCCACGTTCCGGCACAGCGTTTCCGGAACATGCCCAAACGTTGTTTGGGACCCAGCGTTAAAGTGTGTGTGATCACGCAAAGGCACCTCTCCCATGATGCTAATGTTACGCTCCCTGACCCACGCTTTTCTGCGCTCTTTGCTCGATCCCTATCTACAATCCGCTATCCTCCTGTCCTGTCTGGCTCTTGACCCACCTCTGTACATCCCTCTGGCCATCCTCGCGCATCTTGTCTTTTCCTTCCACCCCTGCGCCCGCATCCCTGCCATCCTAGCTGCACTCCTCTTTCCTCCTGTCCCTGCTTGGCTCTTCCTCCATCTCTGTGCTTCCTTCCGGCCTTCTCTTTCATCTTGTCTCCCCATCCACCCCTGCGCCCGCACCCGGGCCATCTGTCTCCACTCGAGCCTTCGTCACTGTCCATTTGCCAATCGCCAGCGTCCGCCATTGGATCTGTATCCCTACGTCTCAGCTGAAGGCCCGCGGGTAGGGCGCCGAACGATGCGCGCAATGGTTTAGAACTCGTTTAATGGTGGTTGCTCTTGAAAGCCGAGCCACCTGGGGACCTTCCACTCCGATAGGAAGAGCATCGTCTTAGAATCCTCCTCCTCCTCCTCCTCCTCCTCCTCCTCCTCCTCCTCCTCCTCCTCCTCTTCCTACTACGGTGGGGGCGTTCGTTAAGGAATGTGCCTGAGCGGCTGCAGATCCTTGAGGATTCCTTATGAGATTAGGGCGGCGGTGATATC
>CAUYUJ010006771.1:22500-30000 GCA_963575745.1 Prorocentrum cordatum
GACGACTACTACTACTACTACTGCTACTACTACTACTATCTAATACTACTGCTGCTACTACTACTCTACTAACTACTACTACTCCTACGAACTACTACTACTACCTCTACTACTACTACTACTACTACTACTACTCTACCACCACCACTAACTACTACTACTACTACTACTACTACTACTACTACTGCTACACTACTACTACTACTACTACTACTACTACTACTACTGCTACTGCTACTACTACTGACTACTACTACTACTACTACTACTACTACTACTACTACTACTACTACTACTACTACTACTACTACTACTACTACTACTACTACTACTACTACTACTACTACTACTACTACTACTATTGCTGCTACTACTGCGACTACTGTTAGGAAGGCGACGAGGGACAGGAGAAGGAGGAGGATGAGGAGGAGGAGACGGAAGGGGCTGACCCCCGGATCTTCCTCCTTGCCTCAAACCTCCCTACGTCTGGTGCACAGATGAAAAACCATGCTGTCGTGTTCCTGTTCGTGGCAGTGGCGGCGTTCGGGATACGTAACAGTGCCCGTGTGAAAACTATTTGCCCTGGCCATGCTCGCACTCTGGATGATACAACTCGCTGCTCATACGGAAAGCAGGAAGGTCGTAGCACGTCGCCATGCGTACGGCCAAGGGAAAAGAGAAAAGGAAACTGTAAAGAAACAACCTTTGGTGTCCTCGGCTCGCCAGCCGACGAACGACCGGCAAATGCAGCTTTTGCTCGCCAACCGAACGAATGGTAAATGCAGCGTTTGGCGTCCCTGGCTCGCCAGCCGAACGACCGGTAAATGCAGAGTTTGGCATCTGGAAGGGCGCGCAGAAAGCTCTAAGTCACAGGCCAGGAGGGACTGCAGAGCCAGTCATCTATCTAACTTGGAGCTGTAGCGGAATACCGTATGAGCTCATCCGATGTGTGAGCAATGAAAGGGTCCCTGAGAGGCCCACTTGCACTGAGTGAGAGCCCGCGCTACCCAGTGCACTCCGCAAGAGGATGGGCATATTTTCACACACTGTCACTGTTAGAGATTGGGGTGGCGGCCTGCGCCACCGTGCGCGTAACATCGCACGCGCGAGCATGGGGGGGATGTAGGAACAGGAGGGCGCAAGGATGGGAGTAAGAAGCGATAGATATATGGGGTGCTAGATGCTGCCGTGCTCCTTGTCGTGGCAGGGGCAGCTCTTGGGATATGGCACGCGCTCTGCTGTTCCCAAGGCAGGGGCCCAGCGGCCCGCAGCAATGGGGCGGCGGTCTGCACCGCCACGTGCGCCCCAACAGCGCGCACTAGAGAGATCGGGATGGCGGCTGGCGCCACCGTGCGCGCAACGTCACACACACGCACACACGAGCACGGGTGAAGATGGATGATCAGGTGGCGCGCAACGAAGGGAGCATGGAACGAGAGGGAAGGGACATATCGATTGGGGTGGAGGCCTGCGCCACCATGTGCGAAAACATCACGCCCACGGGCACGTGAGCAAGCGGACAAGCGGGATAACTCGCGAGAGGGAGAGGGAGAGAACGAGGGGCACCAAAAGGACAAACGGGAGCGATGGGGTGCGAGATGCTGCCCAGCTGTGACATTTTCTGGGGCGCCCCCGACGCTTGCGTGGGAGGATAGGGAGGCGGTCGTTGCCGCCGCATGCGTCTCAACGCGCACGCGATCTCAAAGGGCAGGCAGGGTGACAGGTGGTATCGAGAAGATTGGGGGGACCACCATGGGAAGAAAGACCAGCAGCGGCGATGGGGGCAAGAAACGAGAGGGATGGGCCGGCGTCGCCCCAACTATCTAACCCTAGAGGTGCTGGTGCAAGTGCTCTTCGGGAGTGCGCCGTGCGCACTCCCTTACTGGCGCGCCATGCGTCCCGCACCAATCTCACCCCTAGGGCTGCGGCTTCAGTCCGAGAAGATCTGTTTGGAAATGGATGTCGCGCTCGCGTGGGGGCCACGTTCTTCGCGGCGTCGCCATTAGGGTTGCAATGGTACTGAATGCTTTGCGCGAAAACGCGATGTCCAGATTTAGTTCAATGCGTGCGGCCGGTTCGACTCCATTGCTGTGCAGTGCCTTGCGTTGCATCGCACGTGGTCGCATTGCAGTGCGTCGCATTATTTACGTACGCACACATACCACCACGGTCGAGCGCACGCGCGCCACAAACCACTACGCACGCGCGCAGACACACGCACTCACTCACTCACTCACTCACTCACTCACTCACACACACACACACACACACACGCACACACACACACACACAAAAACACAAGCCGCCGCCACCACCACCACGCACGCCACCACCACGCGTACGTTCTACCCCATGATCCTGCCAAACGCGGCCCTTGTCGGAGTCACAGCTCCACTACGCCACGCGTCCGCGGATAGAGAAACAGCAGCGCCAGTGTAAGGGATGGTAGGGAGAGGGAGGACGGACGTCAGCTATGACGCGAGCGTACCTAGCTTGCCTTCCCCCCTCTCTCTCGCATTGAAAGATGTTCAAGAGATCGCTCGTAGAGTCGCGGATGTGCTCGGCACCGAAGGTTTCGGGGCGATTTGAAGCCCTTTGAGACGCGCGACTGCGTTCGGCGCCGAGGGTTTCGTTGCACTTTGAGACCATGTGAGACTGGCGGATGTGCTCGGCGCCGAAAGTTTCGGGGCATTTTGAACCCCTCTGAGACTGTTTGAGACCGCTTTGAGTCCGCCATCGGACGCGTCCGGAGTGCGCGTGTGTGAATTTATACCATGCCGTGCAGATTTTGAGACTGATCCGAACTCATTCGTTCTAATACTGAATTAGGAATCGGACGGTCTCAAGGCGGTTCGAGCGCGGACGGGGCCGCCGCCGAGCGGATGGGGCCGCCGCCCAGGCGCGATCCAAGCGGTGCAGAATTTTAGTCAACCTTTTGGCCCACGTCGGCTCGACGTGCGTGCAGCGCTGTATGTGACTGATGTGAGTTGCCATTAATATGATGTGTACTCAAATGCTTCCATGCGGGAAGTGGAGCATTTCGTTTCCAACTTTATTTCTCCGACTGCAGCTGTCGCCACGGAGGAGCAAAAGGAAGAGGAGGAGGAGGAGAAGGAGAAGGAGGAGGAGGGGGAGGGGGTAAGGCTTCCTAGGTAGGGCGACGAACTCTGTACACATCCACTGCTCCCTGGCCGGGCCCATCCTGAGCACAGCCGCGGTGTATACGCCACGCCGTCCTGGCTTGGCCAGGCGGGCGAGTGCACACGGCCACTGTGCCCAGGAACGGCCAGGCCAGGAGCAGTGGACGTGTGTAGACTTCGTCGCCCGATCAACGTGCCCAGGGGACGCTGGGCACAAGTGTTAAGTCGGGCATGTCCCTCTACAGGAGGAATATTCAAATATAGTCAGAAAACTCAGGGGACGATGTTTCATTATGTTTTGACAATGTTTGAACATGTGTTGGCTATTTTTCATTTGTCGCCCCAAATCCGCCTGTAGGGGCACATGCCCGACCTAACACGAAGGGTGATGATGACTGTGCAGCATCAGCTGCGCGGTCACACCTGTTCGGTTCGCACGGACGCTCAGCACTTCGGCTGATTGATCCCGCTCGTGCTCGGCAGTCTCCAGGGGCCACCAGTCCCTGCAAATCTCTCTCGTGCTCCGTCCTTTTCTCTCCCCCTTGTCTCTTCCCTCCTCCCTCCTTTCCCCTGTTGTAGGGGCTGCACCGAATACAAGTAAGGAAGATCTACCCCCGAGAAGGGTACGATCGAAGAGGAAGAGGGCGGTCATCGAGGGTTTGGAATCTACGTGTTGAACGGCACGCGAACATTTAAGAGCGAATAGTCCTACAATGATTGTTGTTGTTGTTGTTGTTGTTGTTGTTGGTGGTGATCGTGTTCTTGTTGCTGCTGCTGCTGCTGCTGCTGCTGCTGCTGCTGGTGTTGCTGTTGTTGTCGTCGTCGTCGTGGTCGTCGTCGTCGTCTTTGTCGTCGTCGTCCCCCCGCGACCCACCCGCGACCACCCCGCGAACCACCCGCCCGCCCCCTCACTCTCATACGCAACTGCGGGGTGTTACGTATCATATGTTCGATACTTTCTCTCCAGCCCAGCGTGTTTTCTACTGTCTGCCGGGAGGGGCGCGCGGCGTCAGAGAGCTCACGCGGGCGCCCCTCAACTCCCTGGCCGATCGAGGCCGCCACTCTTCAGCAGCGACGCCGCGCGACGGCCAGGACGGCCTCAAGACGCTCCGAAGAGGGCAGGTGCCGCCAAGACCGCTACCGGGACTGCCCAACAAATGCCCGAAGACGGCCCCCACACGCCCGCAGGAGGCCCCCGAGTTGGCCCCCCGAGGCCCCGAGATGGAGACGTGGCCCGAGGATTGCCGAAGGGCGCGAAGCCCCGAGAGGATCCAACGCGGCCCCCCACGATGGTTCCTGCTGGGCCCCCCCGGGCTGCCCCAACGTGGCACCAGAGCAGCAGGATGGCTCCGCCTGGCCGGGCTGGCGGCAGAGGGTGCCGACGCAGCCGCTCCCGCCTGCGGCGTGGGGCGGGGGCGGTGCGAGATCACGACGTCCAAGCGTGCGGTACGTGCCACGGGCGGCCCGGCGACGCCCTGGAGGCCCCAACATGCCCGCAGTGCGCCCCAAGAAAGTGCAGGGCAGCTCCGAGGAAGCGCCCAGAGAGGTGTTCGGCGAGGCTCTCGGAAACCGAGCAGCAAACAATTAGCCACCCGGGGACGCACGTCAACCATCTACAACGTGTAGCACCGGTGGCAACGCCGACTCTGTCGGAGTGTGTGAGAGGCTTTTCCGTTTGAGTCGTCCTTGTTGTCGTCGTCGTCGTCGTCGTCGTCGTCGTCGTTGTCGCCGTCACCGCTCCCCCCTGTCCCTGTCCGTGGGCCCTCCTCGTCAAACGTCCCAGCCAAAGAGAAATCGAGCAACGTCGCAATCGAGTCGAAGTGAAGCCCCTTCCCTTTGATCCCTCTCCCGCCCAGGGGAGGGCGGGTGGGGGGGTCCCAGGGAGGGTTATGGGGGGCGTCCTGGGGAGGGTCCGGGGGAAGGTCCCCAGGGGGTAGGGCGGCGGGGGGCGAAGGTTGTGACTCCCCAGTGGGGGGGGCACCCTTCCTTGAGTTTTGGACCTCTAAGGCGACACTATCGTTATTTTATTAACTTTCACCGCACTCCCTTTCTCAACAGGCAGGCTCTCATGCGTGAAACTGTCGTCACTTTTCCGCCCCCGCGAGAGACTTCTGAGAGGGCCCACGGAGGCTCCGGGAGGGCCCATGGCGGCCCCGGGAGAGCCCGCGAGACCTCAGGAGCCCCCAAGAGGACCCACTTTGAATTATACTCAGAAGGTTCCAGAGGGCCCAGGCGGCTCCAAGAGGCCCCGAAGAGCCCAAACAGGCCACAGGACTCCCCAGGACGCTCTAGGAGGCCCAAGGCGACACCAAGAGGCTCCAGGGCGGACGTGATTCCCTCTCCTCCTGCTCGTCGTCATCCTCCCCCTTCTCATCCGTCCTGCTCCTGATCCTTCCTCCTCCTCCTCCTCCTCTTCTCCTCTCCTCCTCTTCTCCTCTTCTCCTCCTCCTCATCATCCTCCTTCTCCTCTTCTTCCTCCTCCTCCTCCTCCTCTACCTCATCCGTAGCCTCGATGGCTCCGACGGCGCCGTGCGGGAGAGGGAACCTCGAGCGCAAGCAGGAAAGGCTCCCATGCGTGAAACTGTCTTCTCTTTTCCGCCCCCGCGAGAGGCTTCAGAGAAGGCCCACGGAGGCTCTGGGAGGGCCCATGGCGGCCCCAGGAGAGACCGCGAGATCTCAGGCGCCCCCAGGAGGACCCACTTTGAATTATACTCAGAGGGTTCCAGAGGGCCCAGGCGGCTCCAAGAGGCCCCGAAGAGCCCAAACAGGCCACAGGACTCCCCAGGACGCTCTAGGAGGCCCAAGGCGGCACCAAGAGGTTCCGTGCGGTTCCTCCGGCAGCCAACGAGGCTTCGTTTGACAGCCGCTTGCTTCCTGAACCTCCCTGAGCTTCCACTGTAGATGAAAGTAAAGGAGCATGAGAAGGATGACAGTAAAGCGGGTGATGAAACAAGGGGGAGGGCGGAGTAAGGTGGAAGGAGGAGCACGCATACGACGACGACCAGGACGATGACAAAGCAAATGAAAAGGGGAAAGAGAAGGAAATACGCAAAGAAAACGGAAGGGACGATGACAACAAGGTGGAGGAGGAGAAAGGATCAGAAGTTTGATGATAACCAATAACTTACCGAACTCGAAATTAAGACAGCGAGTAGACAGCGGAATGGAGGGGAAAGAAAATCCACGAGCCTGGCAAGGGGATAAGCATGTATTGATGAGACACGTGAGCTAAGTATTGGTGAGGCACGCGCAAAGTGAAATGAAACAACAGGACGATGCAGCCAACATAAATAATGGGTAGGATAATGTGACAGGAGGCGGCAAGCCAAGAGGATGGCAGCATGACGCCCCAACAAATAGACTGCGTCCCTCTGGCTTCTACCCCCCCCGCGAGGGGAGTCACAGGGCATCTTACCCGTGAGTGTTGCGCAATTGTTTATGGCACCTTATCAGCCCACCGCTTGCTGATCGGCGTCCGACCGTCTCTGACCAATTGGCGCCCGTGGACTCAAAAAGTGCATGGCACATGCTCTATATGAACGCAGAGCGCAAACAAAAAGACGCCCCTGACAAAGAGCATCCTCAAGGTTCGCACATTTGGTCCATCAAGGCTCGCACGCTCTAGCTGCGCTGGGCAGTGCCACTAGTGATAGACGCTGTTGGTCAGTTCAAGCTGAGAGGGACATCTTACGCAACAGCGCCAACCTCGACGCGAATCTTTTGATCCTATCACCTCGAGCGCCACCAAAGGGATAAGGAAATTTGATAGCCGCCCTGGAAGACCAGCGTCGGACTGGCCAAGGGCCGGAAGGATGACCTTAGATCACCCCTTGCCCCACACCCTCTTACGCCCAATCTGCGTTCCACCTTGCTGCTGCGGCTGCTCCTTCTGCTACCGCGTGCTGATGCTGCTGATGCTGCTGCTGCTGCTGCTCCTGGTTCTCCTCCCTTCCTGCTGCTGCTCGTCCCCTTCCTGGCGCAGCCGCTCCTCCCCATCCTCTTCCTGCTGCTGCTCAGCCTCCTTCTGGCCCTTTTACAATTACTCAATATGAATATACTCTCCCTCTTCCCCTGATGGCGTCCGGGTGATAGCCGCGCACCCTCCGCGTACTGTTTTTTTACATACAGGATGCCCGGAAAATCCCGGGAAACGACTCTCGCTGAGGCGCCGGCGTCATTTTTTCCCAAAATGCTGCTCTCGCGCCGGCGTCATTTTTTCCCAAAATGCTGCTCTCGTTGAGGCGCCGGCCTCATTTCTGCTCCCGAATCCTTCCCCTGATGGCGTCTGGGTGATAGCCGCGCACCCTCCGCGTACTGTTTTTTTACACACAGGATGCCCGGGAAATCCCGGGAAACGACT
>CAUYUJ010006771.1:32500-51328 GCA_963575745.1 Prorocentrum cordatum
AAACCGAAACTGATGAAACACGCCCGAGACTTGTTTTCGCAATCCTACAACCCTCGTTCAAATTAACTTCACAAATGTCTTACGTGACTGAACTGTTTGTGGGGAGATACTGGACAGAGCAGCGGTGACTGCGAAGTACCTGTATGCGCCGCCCCTCCAATGCCGGTCATCATCGAACTTACGAATCGTTCCTGGTCAGACCACCTTTGCCCTGGCCCCGACATTGGAGGGGCGTCTATCGACATTGAAGGGCGCGCCGACATCGCAGGGGCGTGTTCGCCAATTTTGAGGTTAATTTTGACGAGGGTAGTAGAGTATATTTTGCACAGCTGTCTTCCCTACGCAAACGACGCTCTCAACAGCGAGGCCAGACCCCCGCGATGGGATGAGCTGGGCCGCCTCGGCCACCAGAGGGAGCGCAGTCAACTGCCAGGGACAACGCGGCGGAAAACCAGGCCAGCCTCTTCTCCCCACCCCCCTTCCCCTGGGGCAGTTCCGAAGGGGGTCGCCACTGGGATGTCGCCAGTTCCTCGACAAAGCGCCGTCTCCTCGAGAAAGTGGACCCCCCCAAGAGCTTCCAAAAGGATCCCCAGTGCCCAAAAGCCTCCTCGAACGTCGATCCTGGTGATGAGCGCGTTTTCCACCAGGAGGGAAAGAGCAGGAGGAAGGCGAGGAGGAGGATAAGGACGAAGAGGAGGAGAAGGAGGCGAAGGAGGACCCCCCCCTCTAACTTATGGTGGTGGTGGTGGTGGTGGAAAACACGCCCATCACCTGGAACTTCGATTTTCCAGGAGGAGCTGGTGACCCCCCCCCCAGTGGTAACCCCTGCACCCTCGGAGCCGACTCCCCCCGCCGTACATCCATGGGGGGGGCGCTCCGTAGCCAACCCCTCCCGGGCGATGGCAGAGCGGGGGGACACCTCTCTCCCGGGCAACTGCGTCCCCCGAAGAGGAGGAAGAGGCAGAGCGAGAGCGAGAAAGAAAGAGAGAGAGCGAGAGAGATAGAGACGAAAAGAGTGGCATTCCTGCCGCCCCCCCCCCCTCGCGCGGGCCCCCGTTGGCCCCGCCCGATCCCTCCTGGCATCGACCTTCCGACCGACTGGTCAGAAACACCGGAGTCCGCGCGTTCGCGGCGATCCTTGACCGACCGGCGGTCGACCGGGCGCGGGCCCGCGATCCACGGCCCGCCCAGCGAGGTCGAGGAGGCCTCGCCTCGCTCAGGGAGAGAGGGGAAAGAAAAACAGGAGGATGGGAGGGTGAGGAGGGGGAGAGGGGTGATGGGGAGGAAGGGAGGGGACGATGGGGAGGAGAGCGAGGAGGACAAGGGGGATGAGGGGGGCCGAGAATATGAGGGGAAGGAAGAAGGGCGCAACACATAATGCAGGCCTGGGCGGTTCTAGCGTTTCCCAGCGTCGCGCTTGATGCGAACATGGGCATAAGGACACAATCAGAAAACTGTAAAAGAAACAACAACAAAAGCCAATGCAACAAAACAACAACTGAACGTCAACGCAACAAGTAACAGAAACAAGTCAAACATACCGGCAACAGGAACCACACAGGGGACCCCATGAAACAGGAAACACTACGGTATCCCTACAACGCGAAACAGAAATGACCCTCACGGCACTGTTCGTTGCAACGCTGGCGGATGCGCAGCGCGGCCCGAGCGGCAAAACCGGGCTACGGGGTCGCGAATTACAAGAGGAGCTGGACCACAAGAAACCTTCCAAAAGAAACCCAAGCCGGAGACTCCGGAGCGTCCGTTGATTTTTGGTGCGGGAGCGTCGCGCTGTCCATGGCAAACCTATCGAAACCCCCGGGAACCCACGGCACCCCCGGGAGGCAGGCAGGGTGCCTCTTGGCATGGGCTTCCACTGTACGCGCGCGAGGCTGGAGCACAGAGGGAGGGGGGGGCCGCGGGGGGAGGCAGCGGGGGGCGGAGACGCGCGCCCGTCTCCCGGCACGCACACAGCATGGCACAGTCATACGGCGAGGAGCAAGACGACACCGGCACCCGTGGCAAGCAACAGGGGCACTGACGCAAGCCCTCTGGGCACTACGAGAGGGTAGGAAGGGGCAGCACAATAAAGTGTCAGCGAGAAGCGCATGACTGAGAAATTTCAAATGGAATCTCGGCCGTATCAGCTACGTAATGATACAGAATCGAACAAACATGCAATGGCCCGAGAACGGACGCAGAATGATCCTGAGTGGACCCAGAATGGACCCAGAACGGGCCCAGAATAGACCCAGAATGGACCCAGAATGGACCCATACTGGACCTAGAATGGAGCCAGAACGGGACCAGAATGGACCCAGAGTGGACCCAAACTGGAGCCAGAACGGAATTCGAATGGATCGAGAATGGACCCAAAATGGAACCATCATGGATCGAGAATGGAACCGGAGTCGTCCCAGAATTGTCTCGGAGTCGTCCTGGAATCGTCCCCGAATCGTACCAAAATCGTCTCGGAAGTGTTCCGTTTGTACGGGTTTCGGGACGCGGAGGAAGCAGGCACAGGGAGAAATTTGTGTTTTCGGCGGTTCTGGTGGTTCCTGCTGTTTTCGGCTGTTTTGGTGGTTCCTGTTGTTTTCGGCGGTTGTGGTGGTTTTGGTGGATCCTGTTGTTTTCGCCAGTTTCGGCGGTTTTGGTGGTTCCTGCTGTTTTCGGCGGTTTTGGTGGCTCTTGTTGTTTTCGGCGGTTTTGGTAGTTCCTGTTGTTTTCTGCGGTTTGGGTGGTTTGGGTGGTTCCTGTTGTTTTCGGTGGTTTTCGGCGGTTTGGGTTGTCCCTGTTATGTTCGACGGTGTTGGTGGTTCTTGTTTTTCGGCGGTTTTGGTTGTCCCTGTTGTTTTCGGCAGTTTTGATTTTGGTGGTTTGGGTGGTTCCTGTTGTTTTCGGCGGTTGCGGTGGCTTTGGTGGCTCCTGTTTTTTCGTCGGTTTTGGTGGTTTCGGTGACTTTTCTTGTTCTCGGCGTTTTTTGTTGTAATATCCGGCGGTTTGGGAAATTCGGTTTCTTAAAAGCACGGTCTCTCGGTCTTGTTATACAACTCCTCATGACTCTTCTTAAGCGGCGAACCTATGGAAACAAATAACTCCAGCAGGCCGAAGTGATTTGTAAGCCTTGAGCATTGATAAAGTAATAACTACCAGCTGTGACAGGGTATCTGGTCTACCGTGGGCTTCTTGCTGCTTCCTCTGGTCTGAGTTTGGCCATTGCTTCTCGTTGTAGGGAGTTGTACCTGATTCCTTGCGTGGGGCTGTCATACTGCCTCTCGTGTCGCATGCCAGCTAGTTTCCTGTTCTTTGTGGCTACCCTTGATGCCGTCTGCTTTGAAAAGCTACGGTGAGGACATTGGATAAGGAAGCGTTGGATAAGGAATCCAGGGTCTGGAAGCCAGTGGAACTCCAATCGTGGCTTGGCCATGGATATCACCGCCGCCCTCATCAGGTAAGGAGCCCTCCAGGGTCTGAACCCGCTGGGTACGTTCCTTGTCCTTTGTGGCTACAATTGATGCCGTCTGCTTTGGAAGGCTTGTTGATGGCTCGTCAGCTGTGCGGTTTCGTTGCTGCTTCCTGTCGCATGAGGTCACCGTCTTGCAGCAATCGCACTGTCTGGCTCTGTCTAGTCTGGGGCGCCCGCCCAGGCCTGCATCGAGTCTGGCTCGGAAGGAGGAGGAGGAGGAGGAGGAGGAGGAGGAGGAGGAGGAGGAGGGCGAGGAGGAGGAAGCTGAGGATTCTACAGAGGATTCTAAAAGAGCGGATCCACCGCAAGCTCACCCTGAGAAGCCCCGAACGAGAGCTGACGCCAACGTTCAACGCCGCTGGGAAGCTCTGAGCCTACTGGGGAAGGCCCCCGAGTAGCCACTCTGCCTCCTCCTCCTCCTCCTCCTCAGGGTCCTGAGGCACGGCACGAAGCGCAAAGGCAAAAGCATTGCTGCTGGAAGTGGTCCCAAGACCAGGGCTCCCTGGGGACCGTCAAACCGCGCGCGGAGGCTCCCCAGAGCCTGACACCTCCCCAAGGCCGAGGGGGAAAAGGCACCCCCCTCCGCGCCGCTCAGAACTGTCCTGTACACTCTGAATAATCTCCTGCTCCTCCTCCTGGCGCGCCGCCTCCATGATCGCCCTCGGGCCCCCCCCGTCTTGGGTAGAGCCCCTTCGCAATCCTGGCCAGGTTCTCACGACCTTTGAGCGTGCTCCCAGGGCAGGGTCTTCGGAGGCATCGAAAGTCGACCGCGGCAAACCTGCCACACTCATGACAGACATGCAAGGCAAAATGTCCTCGCCATCCCATGCGATGGGACTCGTGCACTCCCTCGGCCACTCCGGGACACAACTCCACCGTAGCTCTCGCTCTCGGGGCCCGCGCTTCCAGCGCCGCTGGCGCGGGGGGAGGCGCGCGCGGGGAGGCGCAGAAGGCGAGGAGGTCGGCGGAGTGGGCGAGGTGGAGACACACACTGCACTGCCACTTGGGGCCGACCTCGCGGAGCGCGTGTGCTGATCTGGCGATGGCCTCGCGCCTCGCGGTCATCCTGGGAAGCCTGACACGCTCCACTCCCTCGGCTCGCTCCGAATCAGCCTCGAGGGACAGCTGGATGCCGAAGCGCGCGCGTCGCCTCACGAGTGCCGCGGTGGCGTCCCAGAGGTCGCCGTGCGCCGCCTCATTCACGATTCCCCTCCCCCACGCCAACTCCGACCCCATCCCCGCCCGCGCGTCAGCTACTGCATTGCCCGCGGCGAGGAAGGGGCCCCATCGGGGTGGCCAGCCTTTCCTCGTCCAGCTCGGCATGCGATGGGACCCACTCGAGCTCGACCTCACCACCTCCTCTACTCCGCAGGGCCCGCCGAATTCTGCGCCAACGGCCCTCGTTGGGACCCTTCGTGCTTTGGCGGGGCCGAAGCGGCCGAGCCCTCAAGAGGGCCTGGTGGTCGGTGACCAACAGCAAGGCACCCGTCGCGCCCTCCAGGGCCATGGCCAGGGCGAGGGTCTCGGCCCGCGGGACCGACAGGAGATGGCCCACCAGAGGCCTGACCACAATGACACCCTGGCACCACTGGTGAGACTCGGGGCGCCAGCGGGCTGTGGCGATCGCCGCTCCGCGGCGTCGCCTGCGCGGATCGCCCGAGAAGCGACCTCCCGACCCGTCCCCGAACACCGCCACCCGCCCGCCCCCCGATAGTCGCCCAGCGCCCCAACTCCGAGAGCCACCGCCAGATCCTGGAGGGGCTCCTCTGAAAAACGCGGGGCCTTAAAGGCCTCAGGAGGCAGGCCGCGGAGCCAGAACGGCGTCTAGGCCCGCAAAGGCGTGTGCAACGATCGAGTTGGACTGCCTGGATCCAGGATGCTCATCATAATTGTTTCTGCACTCCCATGTACGGCCCGCCAGGGTCTCTGGCGCATCATCGCAGCGCGGGCAGGTGACATGCACGATGTAGCCCGCCTCCCTCCTGCGCGTGCGAGTCCACTGGCCTCCACTCGCGACGGTGGCGTTTAGGCTCCAGTCGCACCACCTGCCATGATTGGCGAAGCAACGCTGCTCTCTCAGGATCCTGGTCGGGTCCGCACCTCCGGCCACGCTGTCGCCATGCTCGTGGGCGGCCGCCTTCCTCCAGTACTGGTGCTGGAGGTCCTGCCTGGCGTCATGCAGGATCGGCTGGTCGATGTAGCTGCCGAAGGCCCCGCTGTCCCTCTGGACCAGGTGCCACTCTGCGCAGTTGGTGCCAGCCGCTCTCGAAGCCTGCACTCTCCAAGCATCGCCGTGTCCAGGTCGGATTCAACACGCGGCGGTGGCAGCTTCCCAGCCCACGTCCATGAGGACCGCCTGCACCGCACCCAGCAGCCCTCGCACTCGGCGCCAGCGCTGGCTCCTAGCCGCCACCAGCGCCTGGCGGACCCTGCCCCAGGCCCTCTGGATGCGCGCGTGCAGCTCGGGGGCCAGCTCCCAGAGCGCCAGCCAAGACTCGAGCACCTCCAAACAGATGGCACTTCCAAGGTCGCTCCCTACCGTCGTGGCCAGGAGCGTGGTGAGGCAGCAGCCGCGCGCGCCCCGCCGGCGCCGCCGCAGCCTGGCGGCGCAGCTCCTGCACCCTCCACTGCGCCAGCCCAATGACCTGGGCCCCGTACGCCGCCTGGGGTAGAGCGCCACTGGTCCAAAGGCCCTTGGCGTCCAGGGCGAGGGCGGCCCGTTGGCGCACCTTATTGATTCTCACCGCGCGCAGCCTGTCAGCTCGGAACCTCGCCGCGCTCGTTCTGCACGCCAACTGCCTGCCCACGGCCGTGTCGCAGCCCAGGTCGACAGCCTTGTTCGCCTTCATGACGGGCATGCCTGGCGTGGCGAGCTCCTTGCTCAGCTCCTCGTCGAGGCCAGGACCGTGGTCTTCTCCGAGATCGTGAGGCCCCTCTCGACGACGAGGCCCTGCTCGAAGACCTGGCGCACGAGCTTGAGGACCTTGACGACCGCCTTCCTGGAGCCCTCCATCCTCGCCGTGGTGTCGTCAACGACTGACCACAGCCCGCACGTGGGCGCCACCTCGTGGGCCTTCTGCAGCACCTGATGCATGTTGACCTCGGCCAAGCTCGTGCCCCGAGCCGAGCCCACCACCACCGAGCGCGTCGGGTGCAGCTCGAAGCTAGGCCGTGGTGGCGGACCTTGAGCAGCCTGGGGGGCAGGAAAAGCTGCACCTCCATGGCCACCAGGAGGTTGAGAAGGAGGAGGAGGAGGAGGAGGAGGAGGAGGAGGAGGAGGAGGAGGAGAAGACGGAAAAGGAGAAGGACGATAAGGACGCTCATGATCCACAGCCCGCACCCCAACCGCGGATCGGCGGCGTCTGGGCGAGGACTCGCTGGGGGTGTTGAAGCCCCACGTCCACACCTCGCCGCTCTCCAGCAACGCCACGCTGTGATACCAGCCTGGCCGGATCGATCCATCGATCAATCAATCGATCTGTGCTATCTTCCTGCAACGACGATCCTGGCCATGCTCATCCTCGGCGCCAAGCCGCCAGCGCTGGGCCCAAGATGGACACGGCCAGAATCGGTGCGGGTGGAAACTCGGTGTCCACCCTCCGGCGGCTCAAAAGCAAGACCCTGAGCGCACCTTGCCTGAGATGAACGCACCTTGCCTGAGGCCCCTCGGCCTTAAAGGACCCCATCCCTCGAGGCCCCGATCCTTGAACCCGTGAACCCCGGCAGCCTGCTGCCACTGCGCGCGCCCGCCCGCGGAGCTGCACGCGCCCGGGCGTCCGGCGCGGCTCGCTGCTGCCGCTCCCAAGCTGCCCGTAGTCGTTGGCGCCCCAGGAGAGGACCTCTCGGCCATGCACGCGAGGAGTGGCCCTGGGCAGGAGTGGCCCTCGGTGCGCGGCTCGAGGGGGGCGCTCGGGGCCAGATCCGAGCGCGCAACCCGCTGCTGTCGGATCGCATTCCGCCATCTGGGGCCCCCGAATGCCACTCCGGCGAGAGGGCACTCTTCATGTGTGGCCGAACCTCCCCCTGCTCCGTCAGCGCCAGGCTATGCTTCCAGCCGGCCGCCATCGAGCGGATGCCCCGCAGCCGGCCGCCGTCCTCGGCGATGAGGCGCCCGGGCGTCAGCTGCCGCCTGGCCACGCCGACGCCGAGGAGGCCGTCCTCGTTGCAGCCCCAGGCCATCAGCTCGCCGTCCTCCGGCGGCGCCCACCAGGGGGCGGCGCGAGGGGGGCGGCCTGCGAAGGAAGCGGCGGGGCTGCTGGGAAGGCCATGGCCTTCTGGGAAGGCCCCAAGTTCTTCCCTGTCTGCTCTGTGTTTTGTCAGAAGGCTCCTCAGAGGGCCCCCGAGAAGGCTCCCAGGGAGGCTTCTGAGAAGGCTCCTCAGGAGCCGGGCGGGCTCCTGGGGAGCCGCCCTGCCTCCTCAGACGCCCCGCCGCCTTCGTAGATGGGGAAACCACAGGGTACCGATGTCGCGGCTCCGCGGGCCTCTCCCGGGGTATATTCCGCCCTGAACTCGGTGGCGAATCCAGCCGTGGCGACGAGGGTCCGCCACAAAGGTATACACACTGGCGCCCTCCAACGGATAATTCCTGGGCGTCAGGGGAGGGTGGCGGTGTATCACCACTGGGAACCAGCGGTTGTTATTTACCGCCGCTCTCCCTGAAGGTACATGCAACATTCCTCGGAGGGTGTCTGTGTATAGATCCTCGTGGTATCGAGGGCCTCCTAGGAGGCCAGTAGAAAGGGGAGAACAGGGTAAGGGTGGAGGTATAGGTGCCTTTTCCTCCTCTGAGTAGAAGCTCACCCCCTCGCGCCGCACCCCCAGAGGTAGAGGAGTAGAGGAAGGCGGCGGAGGAGGAGGAGGAGGAGGAGGAGGAGGAGGAGGAGGAGAAAGAGGAGGAGGAGGAGGAGGAGGAGAGGAGGAGAAAAGAGGAGGAGGAGGAGGAGAGGAGGAGGAGGAGAAACAGGAGGAGGCGGAGGCGGAGGCGGAGGAGGAGGAGGCGGAGGAGGAGGAGGCGGAGGAGGCGGAGGAGGAGGAGGCGAAGGCGAAGGCGGAGGAGCAGGAGAAGGCACTCGGGCCGCCCCCTCGGTGGGCGCCGCTGCGTCCTCCGTCAACGCCAAGCTGTGGTGCCGCCCGGCCGCCACGGCCTGCACGCCGCCGCTCAGGATGAGCTCCGGCCGCAGGCGGTCCTCCGTCGTCCCGTCCCCGAGCTGGCCCTCCCCTCGGGGAACAAGTGTGGGGGAACATAATGTGCGAGGAGGACAGTTTTGTGGTGTTGGGGGGGAGGGGGGCGGGAGGACGAAGGGCACGAGCCGTGGCACCCGGATGCCATGAACGATACTTCTGAGAACGAGCTCCAAGATGGCCAGACGGGATCCTTTTTCACACTACCCTCGGCTCGCGCAGCACACCGATCGGAAGGTTTCGCTCGCCGCTGTCGGCGAGAGCCTGGGCCCAAGCAGCCGCGAGAGGCACAGGCCCAAGAAAAAACACCCCCTCAAAAAAGGGAGGGTTGGGATGGGAAACTAGAGCCAATACGTTATGGACATCTATTCTGCACCTGCTACGCATGCTGCCCCACCCCCTCCAGTCTCTCAGGCCCGAGGGGGGGGAGGTTCAAGCGCTCGGGGCCACTAGGCCCTGAGCGCTACACACGGCCTGCACCTAGAGCTCTCTAAGAAAGCCCGTTAACAAACATGTATTCTGAGAACGAGCTCCAAGATGGCCAGACGGGATCCTTTTTCACACTACCCTCGGCTCGCGCAGCACACCGGTCGGAAGGTTTCGCTCGCCGCTGTCGGCGAGAGCCTGGGCCCAAGCAGCCGCGAGAGGCACAGGCCCAAGAAAAACACCCCTCACCCCGCAACCTCGGGTTCTCACTTAAAGACTGGGACTGGGGGGGTGGGTGCGTCAGCACTGATATATAAAGAGTGAGGAGAAGAGGGAGGAGACAATTTGGCTCAAGGCGGGAGGCCACAGTGCTTGGCACGCCGCCGCGTCTCAGGCTGCCGGGTCCACGGGCTCCATGGCCTGGCCGGCGTCAGCTCCTGCGATGTACGTCAAGCCCCGCGATGCTGCAGATCGCCGTGGGCTCTGAGTGGGGATGCTCTCCAGCGTCGAGCTCAGATCATGAAGGGCTCTCCGGCCCGCGTCCTTAATCTTCGCAGGTAACCGTGCGTCATGAACGATAAGAGAATGTGGCTTCGCATACCTGGCCATCGACTTGGCCTGTGTCCACCGTCCGCGTCTCTGAACTTCTTGAATTGAGCGTCTCTTGTGCAAGATATCGTAGCTCGGTCCGCTGTGTCTCAACGTGTGCATCGGTCCGATCCATTCCAGTCCGAACTTTGATTGGATGCCTCTCCAGACTGAAGTTGCTTTGGCTGCTGTGGTATTGAAGACCTTGTCGGTCGGTTTGATCTGCTTGACACGCTCCGCTAGGATGTGTGAGAGAAGACCGCTGTCAATTGCCACTCCTTGCTCTTGACCTGTCTTGACACTCTCACCTCTGTGTCTCCGTCCAAGAAGTAGTGCCACTTTGATCCCACCAGCTGCATGATGAGTGTCGTCATTTGGCAGATCATTAAAATACGTTTTTCCACTCACATGAACGTCTTCACCCCTCAGCTGCAACCAATCCTGTTCTCGAAGATAACAATCGTACGCTACAAGAAATGCGATCCCCTCGTCTATGTGGCCTGATTTGATCGCCTGGGAAGCTATGAAATAGATTGCTTCGGCAGAGGCTGGGCCACCTTCCCAGGACTCCTGGAATTTCTCCCAGCTATGCAAAGCACGCAAGGAGATCGGCAACTCAGACTTCCACTCTGGAAACACGTGGACCAGCCCATGGTACAATCGAACTCCTCTTGACACCGAAGCCCTCTCCACGAAGCACATGTGGTCTAACTCCGCCGCAAGGGTGATGTCACGCTCGGCCGCCGTGGAAAAGGGAAGCCTCTTGAGACGCACCTTCACCAGGAAGGGCTCCACCTCCTTGATGTAGCACACGTTGGTGTTGTCCTGAACAGCGTGCACGAGAAGGCGCAGAGGTACTTCCAGCGTGCCAGAGCCCAGGCTGGTTCTCGACACTGGGGGCTCCCGAGCGGCGTTCTCAAAGGCGAGGGGGCCTTTCTTGTTCTGGGGAACGTGAGCTCGTTGCTTGCCTTTCTTTTTGGCCGTCTTTTTGACTGTCACTGCTGCTTCTAGAGCTCCGGCGAACATTCCCACGTCATCAGCGACCTGCCCATCTTCACTGTCGAAGGTGTGGTCGCCGTCAGCCTGGAAGCTCTCGTCCTGGTCGGTCGGCTCCGTGTCTGCAGTTGCCGTGGCTGTGATCTCTGGAGCCGAGGCTAGAATCATGATCGTCGTCATAAATGCCAGGCCAGGTCGTAGTCGTCGTGCATGCCCCTGATCTCCAGCATGTCCCCGAAGAGCCTCTCGAACTCGAAGTCGCTGTCCATCACGCTCTTCTTCTGCTCGGACTTGGTCTTGGTGATCTCGGCGCTGCCTATCTCCTCGCCTCTCGAAGGGCCGTCGGCCGGGTTCATGTCTGTGGGTATCCACCTCAGCGTCAATCGTATACCGGTGGCCAGCGTGATCGCACCGATCTTCTTCAGCTGCGTCATCAAAGGTCGCGAAGAGCTCCGCATCTTTCTGACTGCACCCACCGTCACCATAGAGTCGCACAGGACCAAGACTCGGCTGAACCAGTTCTTTGACGAGCGACACAGGTGACGGGATACCGACGCGACCGTCCTCATTTCCTGCACATTGATATGATCGTGATACGCCCATACCCCTTTCCACGCTAGATGCCATCGGGACACTTTGGCCCAGTGACTCATGACTGCGACTGGCTTCGGCGCTGCGCCTCGGAGTTCTCGCATGCGCCAGTCGTGCAGCTTCAGCTCGTTGTTGGACACGGCCTTGGCCACACAAGAGGCATAGGCTCTGCACAGGCGTGGCGGGTAGACTGCTGCCAGGCGCGTCCAGAGACGCCCTTGAGAGTCGCGCCCCCGCAGCTCCTGATGATCGTGGTCCTGAGAGCACTTGCATTCGAGCTCCTCCAGCGCCTGCACGTTGGTCACTATTCGAGTGGGCTTCTTCCATCGGGCTCCGAAGGCACAGTGCACCATCTCCACTACGCGAACTCCATCCATCGTCAGCAACTTCGCCATGTCGGGGAGGTCCCAGATCATCGAGGTCCTTGGGTTCTCCAGCGAAAAACCTGTCCCCGATGCCAGGCACGCGTAGCAAATTGAGATCGCTGCCTGGGCCAGAGCGTTGCCTTCCCGTACTCTCTGCACCTGCTGAGGGGAAAGACCTGGGAGACCAAGAATCCAACGGCCTGGAGCTCGCAAAGGGGGTCGACGTGCCCGCGAGAACGTAGAGCATGGAGGGGCCAAGTGGACCATGAAGAAGAGGGGGCGAAGAACGGCGCGACAGACGAGCTCGACGAAGGACGAGTCCAGCAGGTCGTGGCGCACCTCCCGTGCGTTGTCCACGAACAGGGTCTGGCACTGCAGTTCCTCGCGGATCGCCTGCCCGAAGCCGCCGTACCCTGAGAAAATGTCGGCCATGAACTTCATCGGAGGGACCTCGCCATCGGACACCACGGGGGGGATGCCTCGTCTGGCTCGCTCGAGGTTCTCGCCACTGAGCAGCTCCTCCTCCTCCTCGTCCCTGGCCATGTCTCGAAGATGGTCGGCTCTCCACTGTCGGTTGACTTCGGCTCGGACTTCTTCCCGGCTCGCTTCCGTCTCGACTACCCCTAGGCCTTCTTCGCTCGCATCCGTAGCAAAGACACTGGAGCTCCACTTCGACTCCAGGTGGGTATACATCAGGGGGGCCAGGTGGTAAAGCATGTACAGCTCGTTTGTCACGCTCTCCCACAGGATGTGAACCTGATCGTCGTCGCCGTACTTCGTCACGAACTTGTAGCAAGCATCCAGCATGCAGAAGGCGGCCCGACAGCACATCGCCAACCACACCCACGACCCAATTATCCTTGATAGCTCGGTTGGCGTCGCTCGACCTCGGTCCAAAAGGGCCTTGGTCGCACCAATGACATTCTTGACCTTCTCCTGAGCTGCCATCAAGCGATGAGGGCGCTGAGTGATCGTCACGCCCAGAGAGAGGGGCATCGCTGCCCCGACTCCGTCTTTGTGCATGTCGAGGCCCACCTCCTTGAGCTTCTTCCCAGCGTGTTCGCGGACTGCCTCCACCACCTCGCTCATCTCGTCCTGCTGCAAGGTCATCGAGGCGAAGTCGTCCATGAACACCCAGTAGATGAAGGCCGTCTCGGAGAAGCTGGGGGGGACGCGCCCGTGGACCAGCTGAGCTCCTCGCGGGAAGCCAGGTAGATCGCACAGAAGGTCCTCCAGAGCACCATGACAGATCGCTGGAGACCAGCTGAAGCCCATCAGCATTACCACCAGGCACAGGTAGCGGGCCCCCTTCGGGACCGACGGCACCACTTTGCCCTGGCGCTTGAGCTCCTTCAAAAGCTGGGGGATCGTCACGCCTCCGAACACCATGTACGGCCACAGCTCGCTGCAGCTCTTGCATCTGTGAAAGTAGTCTGGCACGTCTCCCCACGTTGACTGCAAGACCCTGCCATCTGTGATCTCGTCGGACAGGTCCAGCTCCGCCATCGCCATCGGAGACCCCAGAGAAAGGTGAGGTGGCTTCTGAAAGCGCTTGTTCACCTGCCTCAGGTCCCAGACGGGCCGGAGAATGAACTGGCCTGCCTCGTTGACTTTCTTCATGACGAAGAACACCGAGACCTCCGCCCTGCAGATGTCCGTGAAACCGAGCATGCCTGACTCCCATAGTCTCAGCGCAAACTGGAGGCGAGCTGACCTGCTCCTCAAACTGGGGTCCATGTAGGCTCTCGTCTTCTCGATGTCGGCCTCGTCGACCTGGCTGGGCGGCAGGCACATCCTCTCGTGGAATCGGTCGAAGTAATATCTCGCTTTTGGTGAAATCATCCTTATGTCGCATGGCTGCGTCCCCGCTGGAGGCAGAGACGCTTCGCCGCTCACGAAGGGCATGACCTTCCCTCGTTGCGGCACGTCGTCGTCGTCCTTGTCTGATACACTGAAGCCCGCGTAGGTCCCAGGCTTGGCATGCAAGGCCAGCCGCTCGAAAGCGGACTCGGCGTCGGAGTCGTACATCTTCTGATCGTGCGCGTCCCGGTGGCACTGCAGCACCCTCTCGGAGATCCTGCGCGGCAGCTCGTGGCTCGTGTCCCACTCCTTGGAGGATCCGAAACTGGAGTCCCGCAGGTCGTGGTATGAGTTCGTAGTCAGCGCGGCTAAGGACCTCAGAGCGGCGTTCGTCCTGACCCTGATCGCTCGCTCCTGGGCGAAGCGAGACCTCGACCGCCCCGAGGGAGACGACAAGGGGGACGGCGCTGGCAGGAGCGGCAGCACCTCCAAGGGGTCGCGCGCTCGACCCTCTGATGAGAATTCGACCTCCGCTCTCATCGTGATGAGAAATTAGGAAAATAACGCTGTGCAAGTTGTGGTAGATGTGGGCAGCCTCCAGGACGATGGCTGCCAGGAGAATGCGCTTCGCGAAGCGCCTGAATCGGGAGCACCTCCCAGCTGTCAGTCGTCCTTGCTTGTTGAGTGCTTCTTGTCCTGCAGCTTGTCGAGGGACTTGGCGAGAAGGGCGCGGTGAGCCAAGCGTTCGCGAAGCTCCTTTTCCACGCCGTCGATGAGAAGGCCATCCTGATCCGACTTGGTCGTGTCGAGCTCCTCCAGCAGGGCGTAGTTGACTCGAGACTTCCAGCCCGCCTTGGAGCCGTTGGGCGGCTTCCAGTCCGACCTCTGCTTGACGTTCTCGAAGGCCCTCTCGATGCCGTGGAGGCGTCGCATCGCCAACTCCGTCGTCTTGTAGTTGATCCAGTCGGCTGGCGCCTCCACCATGGATCGGTCGAGCATCATGCTGATGAGGAGGGCCTCTTCCGCCATGTGGTTGCCGTCCAGCTGCTTCGTGCGAATCATCTCCCTGATGCTCGCCACCGCTGAAGCCCCACTGCGGTACAGGCGGGCCACCATTGACGGGGCCACGCGCGTCTTGATGCCCCCTTGGATCGTCCACGCCACGTCGCTGGAGTAGGCCTGCAGCTTCTCCTTGGCGACCTCGCGCATGTCCTTGAAGGAGTCGTCCAGGCCCTTGACCAGCGAGTCGATCTCTGGGTTGGACGTGGAGCTGACCACCCGCTGCTCGGACCCGCCGGCGGTCACGGCCATGCTGTCCTGCTCCACCATCTCCTTGTGGCGGTCCAGCCTCTGAAGGAGGGCCCCCATCATCTGGTCGTAGCTGTCCGCGCCGATCCCAGGCTTCGCTGGGGCTTGAGGTGCTGATGGCGCTGGAGTTGGCCGAGGAGGCTCCGTCGGGCGCGACGCCTGCCTCTCCTCGAGAGCGGAGAGCCTCTCGGCCACCAAACCCAGCTGCCTCAGAACTTCGCCTCCCACCGAGTCCGACTCCTCGGCGTCTGACACCTGAGTGCCCTCGTCCCTGGGAGTCGATGATCCTGACTGGCTGGGAGACGGTGTGGCCGACCACGAGGGCCAGCTCCAACCAGGAAGCGCGGGAGCTGAGGCACCGGAGGAAGTTGTGGGCGATGGCGCAGGCGAGGGGCGAGATGACCTGCAGCACGACATGATGAAGCCACTCACGAGCATCACACCCACTGAGAAGTAGAGAGGCTCGAGAGCTCCTGACTCGTGCATCTCGAACACCGTCTCGATCTCCTCCCTGAAATACTCCACCGTGTCCACGGTCTCCTTCAGCGACGAGTAGCCCCATTTCACCCACTCCACCACGTTGAGGTACACGACTGCGCGCCACAGCACGAACGTCGAACCCGCCGCCGTACCTAAGCTCCGACGGGCCCAAGCGTAGCCCGCGAGGTTGGAGCCCAGCTTCAGTAGCCACGACACCGCGTGGCGGCGGTGGGACCTGCGTCCTGCGGCGCCTCCACCTCGAGGATGGTGGTCCCTGGTGATCTTGCCTGTCGTCGATGCGGACCCCGTAGCGATGATGCGGTCGGCCGCCTCGATGGCCTTCTGCTTCTCCGTCGCCGAGAGGCCCTGGAAGGTGCCGTGGTTCACGCCCGCGAACTTCGTGGACTTCACCTTCGCGGGCTGCCCGAGGTCGAGGACCTGGAGCCTGCCCGTCGGGTCGATGCAGACCCATCTCTTCTCGCCCAGCGTGGAGCTGAACTTGCTGACCAGGAGCATCGTGAGACCCTGGTTGGAGTCCGCCCTCGGGCGGTAGTAGATCCTGTTCCATCGCTGGAAGGGCATAGGCTGCCCCTCGGGCTCGTCCTCACAAGGGTCGACGTCCTCGGCGTCGAGGCTGGGCTCGTCGAAGGGCGACTCCGGCTCGGGCTCGCCGTCTCCCAGCAGCAGCGGGGAGCCTGACAGCACGCCGCCGAACCCGCCCGAGGCGTAATCCAGCAGATCCTCGAAAGCGTCCTCCTGCACCAGGGCGGTGCCGAGCACGCACGCGGCGAGCCAGGAAAGGCGCGTCGTGGCTGCAATCCCGCGCGCGCTCAAAGGGAGGCGCGAGAGGGCTGCTGCTCGTTGAAACTAGAGCCAATACGTTATGGACATCTATTCTGCACCTGCTATGCATGCTGCCCCACCCCCTCCAGTCTCTCAGGCCCGAGGGGGGGGAGGTTCAAGCGCTCGGGGCCACTAGGCCCTGAGCGCTACACACGGCCTGCACCTAGAGCTCTCTAAGAAAGCCCGTTAACAAACATGTACTTCGGCCGCCCGCGGGCAATGATAGCCTCAGGTCTCCCCGAAACCCCATCCCCCCCAACCCGATCGCTGTCTTCCTGGAACCATGGCACAAGCCAGCGGCGAGCGAGGGGGGGGGGGGAAGCCAGAGGGAGCCGCGAAGAGCGAACGCCCGAGCCGTGCGCGCTCCACGAGGGAGCCCGCCCGCGCCCACGAGGGCATGGCGTGGAGGCCGCGGTCTCGAACGTGTGAGCCGGAGGCCTGCCCGTCGCTTCGGCGGGGCCCGCCTGCCCAGAAGCGACTCGCGTGAGAAGGCCCTCTCAGAAGGCGGCGGGGCTGCACACAGTATCCCAGAGCAGTGGAACAATGACAGACAAATCGTATCCAGCCTCTTCTTCTTTTTGTTGCTATGTTTGACTGCTCCTCCTGTCAGAGGGACATGCCCGACTCAAGCTTAGAAGCCTTCCGGCCCTCTGAGAGGTCAGCAGTGTCGGGTTATAGAACGCTTCTCACAAGGCTGGGGGACTTCCAAGCCTTCTGAGAGGGGTCCGCCCCCTTGCACTTCCCCCCTGGGCTGGCCGCCGAGTAAGCATAAAGACTCGGAGGTCCGCGCGGATATCCTGGATCGGCGCTGCATCCCCCTCCCTGGCGCGTGGAGCGCGCCAGGGGCCGCGCCGGAGTCGCCGCTAGGGGGCCTCCAGCGCCGATCCAAGAAATCCGCGCGGACCTCAGAGTTTTTATGCTCACGTCACGGTTTGTTCCCCGATCTCCGTTGTCCCCCCACGCCACGAGCTCGTAGCGCGTGGTCACCTAGAAGACAACTCAAGATGCGCACGCACCGACGCTGGCCATCCAAATCCTGGGGCCAGGGCCGGTGCGTGGGCCCCACCTGGCTTGGCCAGAGAGGCATGTGCACCGAACCTGGGCTCAGGATGGGCCCAACCAGGACCGGTGCATGTGCAATACTCAAACCTTCTACGACTCAATCTTCTAGTAAGAAATCTCGAGACCCGGCTTCGCTAAATTCCTTAACCGCTGGCGAGAGCCAGCTTTGGAAGAAGATCTGGAGGAAGATCCTGGCAAGGATCCAGAGATTAAGAAACTGGGTCAGCATTTTGGAATTCGATCGTGAAATTTAAGAATGTTTGAGACCCAGCTTGACGGGGGGTGCTTCTTACTAGAAGGTGGTAATGTACATCCCTCCTCGAAATCAAGCGCAAGTTCTTCCCACGACGCGGCGACGCCCCTGGACCCCCCAATGCCAATGTTAGCGCCGAGACCGGCGACTGCCATTTTTGTTTGTGGGCCCTGCTGCCCGCGTGGTACGCGTCCACCACCTCTAGAATTCGGAGGCGAGGGGGTTGGACAAAAGCTTGAGCTTGCTTCGGCGGTGGACAAACCTCCCTTTAGTAAACCTCCCTTTAGACGGCCTAAGACCGAAACCGACGGACCTGGACCCGCAAAAATGACGGCCGCGACGCCCTCTCGCGAACCGAAAACGGCCAATTTGCAAATCGACGTGTCAGGGTAGGAGGTCTATCAACCTCCGATTGCTTTCGAGGAGTGCTGTGCAGTCGGACCCAGGCCAGAAGAGCGTCCCTGAAGAACATGAGTCCCTCCGTCGGCCCAAACACACGCAGAGCATCCAACGGCGCCCTCCCCAGGATGCACCAGAACATCCAAAACAAACACGCAGAACACTAGGGTACTCTCCCCGAGCCGAACTCGATCTTATACCTCGGTCCGACTGTAGTTCCCTTCGCCCGATCACCACGAGGTTGTGCGCGGCACCGGCGGAGAACAGCATCGCAGCCCTCCAGCCCTTCAAGCCCCTGCAAACGGGGCGTTAGTAAACGGGCCGGTAGTTAACGGTGCGTTTTCAATGGTATTTTCAAAAAATGGGCTTGCCGCGCACAAGTGCGAGGTACCCCCCCGCACCCAGAGTTATGATGATGCATCGCCGTTTTTGCCGTCCCGATGTATCACGCAACAGTGCGGGGAAAATGCCCTGTCGCCCCGTTCTCGCTTGAAGAGGTCCCTTACCTACGTAAGCGTTTTCTGATTCGGCGTTTCGACGTTGGGCGGAAAGCGGGGGGGGGGAGGGGAGGGGGCCTGGCTTCTGGACCTCTGCATAGCGCGACTGTTTGCAACAGCGCGTCACATGGAGGAGTCTCCAACAGCCTGAAACAGGCGCCAAACACAGCGGGCACGGGCACGGCGAGGAGGCGCGGCCACGCGCAAAGGGGGGTAGGAGGAGGGGGCAGCAGAGGAGGAGGAGGAGGAGGAGGAGGAGGAGGAAGAGGAGGAGGAGGAGCCGCACCGATCGGGAAGACAATGAATAAGAAGACGATCACCCCCACCCCGTCTGCAGGGGCTCGAGCCCTGGCGGCCCTTCGATAGCCCGGGCGCGCGCGCGGCCGCCGGCAGGGCAGGGGGCGGCCGACGGGGCGCCCGCCCGCCCCCCGCTCGCTGCAGGAGGTGCAGGGCGCCCTCTGCGCGGCAGGCCGCACATGCGGTGAGGCCGACTGCACCCCATCGCCGTCGACGGCCACGAGATCGTTTCATGTTTTTAGCAGGAGGAAGAGGAGGAGGAGGAGGAGGAGGAGG
>CAUYUJ010006772.1:0-12500 GCA_963575745.1 Prorocentrum cordatum
GGGAGGAGGGAGGAGGGAGGAGGGAGGGGGGATGAGGGAGGTGGGAGCAGGGAAGCCGTGTCCGCGTCGAGCTCGCCGCCGCAGGGCCTCCTGGCCCGCCGCGGGCCTCCGATGGCGGCGGCGACGGATCGCCGCGCAGCGCTGGCTGCGGCCCGCGGGGCCGTGCTGGCGGTGCATGGCGCTGCAGGCCTGGCGAGGGGCGCGGCGGCTGCACGGCTGCTACGCTCCGCTGAGGGCCTCGTTCGTGCTGCGGCGGCGATGCTCGAAGGCGAGCTTCGAGCGGCTCGCCCCGCGGTCGCTGGTGGTGGAGGAGTCGGTGGCGATGGAGGCCATGCTGAGCCACCTCGCGATCCCGCGACTGGTGCCCCGCCTGATGGCCAGCGGCCACGGCGGCGGCGCCGTCGCGCTCGGCGTCGCCGAGCCCGCGGAGAGCAGGACGTGCCCATGGTGCTCGCCATCGCTGCCGAGGCGGTGCCCGCAGGCGGAGGTTCGGCGAACGACGGCAACGACGACCTCGAGGACGACAGCTGGGCGGACGCCGTGTCCCGCCCTGCGCCCTCGGCTGGTGCGCTTGCCGTGACGCCTGGAGCCGCTGCTGCAGCCACGGTGGTCGACGCTGTCGTGGCGGCGGGCCTGTTCACCCGCCCTTTCGCGGAGCGGATGGCGGCGGAGGACATCGGGGTGGACGAGTTGACCAGGGTCCTGGCGCTGTCCAGGGCGGCGGCTGCAGGCGCGGCGGCGGCGTCCGGTGGCGCGGCTGGGGGTGCGGGGGGAGGGCGATAATGCCTGCCAGCATCGCTGGCGGGCCGTCCTCCCCCTCAACGTGCTCCTCGTCGGCGTCCCCGCCCTGGTCGTGTTCCACGTTTTCGAGCTCCTGTGAGCTCCCCGCGTTGCTCGGGGCAGGTCGGCACCGACGCCTGCCTCATGTAGTACAGTACAGTACAGGTGGGAGCAGGGAAGAGGGAGGAGGGAGGAGGGAGGTGGGGGAGGGCGAAGGCGATGGATCAGCAGGGAGGGCGAGGTTGGGAGGCGGGAGGGAGGGAGGAGGGAGGCGGGAGGAGAGGCTGGAGGGAGGGAGGAGGGAGGAGCGGCGGACGGGAGGGAGGGAGGGGGGGAGAAGGAGGAGGAATGCGGGAGGCGGAATGGCGGAAGGAGGGAGGAGGGAGGAGGAGCAGGGCGGGGAGGGAGGAGGGGAGGGAGTGAGGAGGGAGAAGGGAGGGAGGGAGGAGGGAGGGTGAGGAGAGGAGGAAGGAGGAGGGGCGGAGGAGAGGGGGTGAGGGGAGGTTGGTAGGTGGGGAAGGAGGAAGGAGGAGGGAGGAGGAGGAGGGAGGAGGGAGGGGTTCGTGTGGGAGGTGGAGGAGGGGAGGGGGGAGGAGGGATCAGGGGGAGGGAGGAGCGAGGAGGGAGGGAGGGGAGGAGGGAGGAGGAGAGGAGGGGTATTGAGGGAGGGAGGGAGGAGGGAGGAGGGTTGAGGGAGGGAGGAAGGGAGGGATGGAGAGAGGGATGAGGAGGAGGGAGGGAGGAGGAGGAGGCTGGTCCCCGGAAGTCTCGACCCTTTTTCCCAGGGCCTGCTTGTCGTCCCAAAGGCGGTTTTCTGACGGCCCCGTGGCCCAGCGAGGGCTCGCGAAGGCCGCAGGGGGGCAGCAAGAGTTTCCCGTCATATTTTTTCTCGTTGCGAGCATGTTTGGTTGGATGTTGATAGACCTCTTACCTTGACACGCCGATCAGCGAACTGGCCGAATTCGGTTCGCGAGGGGGCGTCGCAACCGTTTTTTTGCGGGTCCAGGTCCCTCGGTTTCGGTCCTAGGCCGTCTTCATTAAAGGGTGGTCTACTAAAGGGAGGTTTGTCCACCGCCGATCTCGGTTTCCGGTCCCCCTCCGCGCATCGTGGCAGACATCACACCGGGAAGTGCTTCCTGATTTCCCGCCCCGGGGGGGGGGCCTTCACCAGCGGCCTCGGCGGGTCGAGACCTCCGAGGGTCGACGTCGTGTGCAGGTCAGGACTCTACGCCTCCCCGACGGGGTCGGCGCAGACGGGGTCGGAGGATCGCGCCGCATCGCCGATGCATCGCCGATTTTCTCCACGCCGACGTCGCCGATGCGTTGACGTCGACGATGCATCGCCAGGGCATCAACGATGCATCGCCGATGCATCGTCGATGTATCGGCGATGCGGCGCGATCCTCCGACCCCATCTGCTCCGACCCCATCTGGGAGGCCTCTGAGGACGTCGTGGATCTGGGTTTAAAGTCTGGCGTGTCCCTCCACAGGAGGACAAGTCGAACATAGTCAGAAAATAGTCAGGATGCAATGTGCCTACTATCTTTTAACTTTTTTGTTTGTTTGTTTTTTTTCCGCCCAAAATCCGCCTGCACGGGGACATGCCCGACCTAAGTCTGGGTCTTCGGCGCACCGGATGCCCTCCCGGTCGCCGATCGCCCGCGCCCCCGCCGCCCCGAGGCTTGGAGTGCGCGGAGTACAGCAACGTCCTCTTCGGCGTCAGCGAGGACGGCCGCGGACGCCCTGGGCGCGGGAGGGTGGGCGAGCTGGGCCGACGATCGCTGGCCTCCGGGGGGCCCCCCGGTCGCAGCGGCTGCACGCGACTCGAAAACTGCTGCGTTTGGACCCCGGGAGGGGCCCCGGGATGCCCCGGGGACCGGTTCTGCTTCGCCGTTGTGGCGCCCCTCCGTCGCGCCTCGGGTGTCTCGCTGCCCGGTTGTCCCGCCCGGCCTGGGGCTCTAGGAGTGCTTTTTGTCGCAGCGGGGGACTCTGCCCGGCTGCGCGTCCCGGGACCTTCCGGGATCGATCCGGTCGTAAGTCTGCAGCAGAAAGGCATGGGTTCAGGACTTTGGCCGTGATTTGTCCAGATGTAATGATTTTTTCGCGACGTCGGATCTCAGGCCCCCCCCCCTCTCTTCCCAACCTCTCGCCATTTCTCGCTCGCCTTCCCCATTCGTTGTTCTGCCCCCCCCTCTCTCGCTCTCCTTCCCCTCCTTCCTTCCTCTTCGTCCACGTACAGGGAGGCTGGAGACACATATCATGCGGGCTGGGCCCGGTCGTGTTGCATGCTCTGGGCTTCTCGCTGTCTCTCTGTCGTCGGGTCGCACCGATTTTGAAGAAGGGCAGTGCAAGCATTCTTCAGGAGGGGAAAAAACACACAGACACAATCTATCGTCGACTCCCCGGAAAATATGGGGCCATATGGGCAGTGGGGGGGAAGGCAGAGACCTAGAAAAAAGATGGGAGGATATGGGGAATCATTTTACTTGTGTGTGTTTGTTTGGGTGTCTCAGGGCCCCTTCAGTTCTGTGCAGTAACATATCTGCCCGTGTTTTTGTTTCCTTTCCAGGGGGCCCCGCGCGTGGGCGCCCGCCAAAGCCTTGCAACCATTTTTGTGCTCTTGCAAAACAAAAATGTAAACAAAAATCTTTGTGCTCCCATCCGCTTGGTGTTTCCTCGTTTTGTCTAGGTGGGCCGCCCAGAGGGCTTTGCGCCGACGACGTCTGCCTGCGCCGCGGTGGCCGGGCGTTTTGTCCCCACATTCTATGTGGGGTGCTTGTTTTCTCTGGACCCCCCCCCGCGCAGGAGCAGGAACACCCAGCATCTTGATCGTTCCCATCATCACTCCAGCATCAACAATCACCAGTATCATCATTCTATCATGGCCATCGGTCAGCACCATTTCCATAACCACATCGTGTTTTCACACGCGCCATCACCACATCATCGTCACCATCATCATCATCATCATCATCATCATCATCATCATCATCATCATCATCATCATCATCATCATCATCATCATCAGCAACAGCATCATCATCATCCTCCTCCTCATCATCATCATCATCGTCATCATCTTCACCACACCATGTCTTCGCATCCACCCACATATTCACACACTTATTTTCAGGAAGTTTCAAACGGGACCCTCGTCCGTGCGTGAATCTCGAGGAAGTCCCCTGCGGGGGCCCCTTCCCTGTGGGGCTCGCAACCCATGTTGCCAACCCGAGCGGGTCATCGGCAACTTGTGACTGTCGTCGCTTCTGGCCGCTGCAAGCTTGAGTACGATGGACGTCTTGACCAGGAGCCTCGTCTGCGTTTGAATTGCTACAAAGTTTCAGGCGGTAGCTCCCTCCTTTTGGGCCCACAGCTCATGTTATGATTCCGAGCGTGTCAACGGAAACTTGCTCCTAAGGTTTCAATGTGTGAAGGATGTGTCGAGCGGGAGCCTCGTCTGCGAGTGAATTGCGAGGAAGTCTCAGGCGGAAACCAAGAGGCTCATCCCATAATGAATTGCGAGGAAGCTCTGCGCAGGAGTCGAAGGCGCTGACGACGCCGACGGCGGTGCCGAGGCGCGTGCGAGGAGCTTGCTCATGGTTCGGCCCAGCGAGCAGGAACTCACGAGGCAGCGCTCGGGGACGCACGTCGTGCGCCGCTCGGAGTTCACCCAAACGCACGAGTCCTGCCTGACCTCCACGCTGTCGCAGGGTCAGAGGCTGCGCCAGGGCGTCACCATCGACTGCGCCAAGGATGAAGACGCTGGTCGCACGGGCACGGCCGACGAACAGTGGTGTCTTCACCTCTACGTCATGTTTTCTTCACCTCTACGTCATTTTTTCTGCGCCGCGCGCGTGCGAAACATTCTGATTTTGCGGCCGCCCACACAAGAGTTCTTGGGACGCAGTCCGCCGGCGACCCTGCGGAAGGCGTTCAGGGATTTCGATAAGAGAGTGGATGACTCCAAGGCTGAGGCGGAGCAGCTCGCGGCAGAGCTGGGCTTCGCTTCGCGCTGCTTCCTGCCTGGGTGCGACCTCGACGAGTTCGAGACTCGCAGGGTTGTCCCAGCAGTGCGCCCCCGCGCCCCAGGGGCTTGCGGGGCTACCCCAACGGCCTGGTCCGTGGTGGTGCCCCGGCTTCGCGATCTGGCCTTCGGAGAACGCGCCCGTGCCAGCCGCTGCGGCAAATGCGCCCGGAGCAATAGACTTGCGCGCCCCTGCTAGGGCGGCGGGGGAGGATATGGATGTGGGGGCAGAGGCATGTGGGACGAGGAGGTTGCGGAGCATGGGGGCGGGAAGGGGCCTTCGGCTAGGGCGCAAATCAGAAGGGCGACGGGGAGACGGGAACAAAAACTTCTGCACCCGCAAGGACGAAGATGAGGTGTATTTTCAGGTCAGTTCGGGAGATTATCCTGTGGAATCCTATCAGTTTATCTGGCCGTGCACGGTGCCACGCAAAGCTTCGCCACATTTTTTTTTTTTTTTTTTTTTTTTTTTTTTTTTTTTTTTTTTAAAAAAACATATAAGCATATAGGCTGGGCGAGCAGCTGTGCTTTTTTTCGGTTCGGCAACGCATCGGCACCGCGCGGCGGCGCCAACCGCTGTTATTTCTTCGTGGGGCCCTGTTTTGGTCCATGTTGTAGCCCAGAATGAAACTGCCGCAATTTGATGTATTCAACCAGCTTTCGAGTGACCCACCCAGTCGTGGGTCACCTGTGTGATGTGCGTCCCATGCGGGAAGCGTATTGAGTGGGAATGCATCAGTTCATGTTGGGGCCCAGTCTGCAAGTCGAACGCGTGATCTTCTTAACCAATTTTCGGGTGACCCACCCACTTGTGGGTCACCTGTGTGGTGCTGGCGCCAGGCGGGGAACGTATTGAGTCGGAATACATCACTTCGTGTCGACGCCAAACGCGCGTGGAACACAATTCGCTAGTCGCCACCAGTTTTTGGGTAACCCACCCACCCGTGGGCATTTGTGTGGTTCGCGCGCTGCGCGGTACACGCAGTGAATGGGAAGGCGTCGCGCCATGTTGAGGTTCAAAACGCACGTGACACAACTGTGCATCCTTGTTCGGGTGACCCACCCGCCCGTGGCTTACCAGTGTGGCGCGCGTCATGCGGGAAACGTGCTAGGCGGGAGTGCGGCACCTCGTGTTGAGGCCCAGCGTGCAAGTGGCACAGTTGGGTTTTCTTAATCAGTAGCCGATTGGCCCGCCCACCCGTGGGTCTCCTGTGTTGTGCGCTGGCCGTGCGGGAAACGTACGATGGGCGGGAGTGCACCTCCTCATGTTGCGGCCCAGGATGCACATGAAACGGGTGTGTTTTTTTCCAACAACGCCGCAGGTGACCCACCCACCCGTGGGTTACTTGTGTGATGCGCGCGCCGTGCGGGACACGTGTTGCGCGGGAGTGCGTCGCACCACTTGCAGGCCCACGATTTAAGTTGCAACGCTTCGTTCTTGTCAACCCGTTTTCGGGTGACCCACCCACGTGTGGGTCATTTGCGTGGTGCGCGCGCCATGCAGTAATTGTATTGAGTGGAAGTGCAATTCGTTTCCGAGTAATCTTCCCATATGTTGATCACGAGAACACGTATCGAGTGCAAGTGCATCACATCATGTTTCTGCTCAGGATGCAAGTGGAACGGTTGGTTGTTGTTCCGCAAGTGTTCCGGTGACCCACCAACCTGTGGGTCACCTGTGTGGTGCTCGCGTCGTACGGGGAACGTAATATGTGTGGGAGTTCATCACCTCATGTTGAGTCTTAACACGCAAGTGAAGCATGTTATGAAGCGTGTTCAGAGTGAGGGGGCCGAAGGGTCATTCATTGTCCCTGCGTGCGTGGCTGAATAAAGAGTTCGTGGTGAGAATTATGCTTGTTGCGTTGTTGTTGTTGTTGATGATGATGATGACGATGACGATGATGATGATGATGATGATGATGATGATGATGATGATGATGATGATGATGATGATGATGATGATGATGATGATGATGATGCTGATGATGATGATGATGATGATGTTGTTGTTGTTGTTGTTGTTGTTGTTGTTGTTGCTTGTTGTCGTCGTCCCACTCGCAACCCACCCGCGACCCATCCCGCGACCCACCCGCGACCCACCTGCGACCCACCCGCGACCTTTCCGGGACCCACCCGCGACCCACCCCGCGACCCACCCGCGACCCACCCCGCGACCCATCCGCGACCCATCCGCGACCCACCCGCGACCCACACACGACCCACCCCGCGACACACCCTCAAGGGAAGAAAAACCACCCGGACCCGACAATTGACGTTTACTAAACGGCCCTGGGCGTTGACTAAAGAGCCCTGCCTTGTTCGATTCATTCCTTGTGTGCGTTTACAAAACGGCTTCGCTTGTCGGGGTGCTTATTATGGGGTGGATTTTCTGCCCTCTACACCCGCGGCACACCCGCTACCCAACAGCGACCCACCGCTGACCCATTTGCGACCCACCCGCGACCTACCCGCATTGGTTTAACGAAAAAATCGGCTCCTGCGGCGGGCTCGTTGTATAATTTGTGAAACTTTGGCACTTGCGGCGGGCTTCTCCAGAGTCTCGCAATTTGCCGATGTCCCCACCACACCCTCACTCTTACCCGCATCTGCGGGGTGCTACGTATTTCCTCGGACAGCTTTTTGGGGTGACCCGCCCACCTGCGGGCCACATGCGTGATGCGCGCCATACGAACAAATTTTGGGTGGGAGCGCATCGCCTCATATTGAGGCCCAGGGTACACGCGGAACGTTTATCGTTTATTGTTTTTTTTGTTTTTTTCCGCCCGTTTTCGGGTGACTCACCCACCCGTGGATCATTTGTGTTGTGCGCGCGCCATACGGTTACCGTATTGGGCTGAAGTGCATCATCCCATGCTGAGGCCCAGGATGCAAGTGAAACGGTTGGTTTTTCCCAACCAGTTTTAGGGCGATCCACCCACCTGTTGGTCACCCGTGTGATGCGGGCGGTATACGGGAACACGTATTGAATGGGAATGCATCACATCATGTTGATGCCCAGGATGCAGGTGGTACAGTTTGTTGTTCTCCACCAGTTTCATGTGATCTACCCACCTGTGGATCACCTTTTGTGCGCGAGCCATCTCGGACACGTATCGAGTGGACATGCGTCACCTCATGCTGAGGTTCGGGGTGACCCAACCGCCCGAGAGTCACCTGTGTGGTGCGCGCGCCATACGGGAAACGTGTTGAGTGGGAATGCGTTACTTCGTGTTGAGGCCCAGGACGCAAGTACATCAGTGCTTTTTTTCGGAGCCAGCTTTGGGTGGCCCACCTGCGGTCATCATCATCATCGTCATCATCATCCTCATCATCCTCTCCTCCTCATCATCGCCATCTTCGTCGCTATCGTCATCATCACCATCACCATCGCCATCATCAGTATCTTCATCATTACCATCATCACCATCACCACCATCATCACCATCATTATCATCATCATCCTCATCATCATCATCATCATCATCACCATCACCATCACCATCACCATCACCATCATCTTTAAAATCATCATTACCATCATGGTCACCAGTGGCGATACCGCGCCATGTTTTCTGTCTGGTTTTGGGCGCTGCCCTCGTGTGTCCAACTTCGGCCTGGGCCGCCGCCTCTCGTCCCCCCCTGTGACAATCTTGTTTTTCTGCTTGCGCACCAGCCGTGTGTTTTCTGGTCAGCGGCTCGCTCGGGGTGGCCTCGGCCGCGACCGACTATTCGTAATATTTCTGCCTGGCCGCCCGATTGGTGTTTTTCTATTATTTTGGCGAGTGCCGCTCCCTGTTGGCTGTCGGGCTTAGTTGCTTAGTGGCTTAGTTGCTTATTTCTGCCGGGTCGCCCGATTGGAGTTTTTTCCATCATTTCGGCGAGCGTCGCTCCCTGTTGGCTGTCGGGCTTACTTGCTTAGTGGCTTAGTTACTTATTTCTGCTGGGTCGCCCGATTGTGTTCTTCTATTATTTCGGCGAGTGCCGCTCTCTGTTGGCTGTCGGGCTTAGTTGCTTAGTGGCTTAGTGGCTTAGTTGCTTATTTCTGCTGGGTCGCCCGATGGTGTTCTTCTATTGTTTCGGCGAGTGTCGCTCCCTGTTGGCTGTCGGGCTTGCTGCTTGCTTAGTGGCTTACTTGCTTATTTCTTCCGGGTCGCCCGAGTGTGTTTCCATTAGTTCGTCCTAGTGGCTTTCGGGCAGCCTTTTGTTTTTTCCCCTCGGCCCGAGCGGGGCACCCCTTGGATGCTCCGACGTTTTTTTTTTTTTTGTTTTTTTTTTTTTTTTTGTTTTTTTTTTTTTGTTTTCATGTCCTGGCCCAGCCCCTCCGCCATCGTTGCGATTCGCCGATCCTCTGCGCGGAGACTCCCGTCGGGCAGCCTGGGGTCTCTCCGCGGCTCCCGTGATGATCTCTGTTGTTTTTCGCGGTCGGGCCGCGGGCTCCTCTTGTTTTGTTGCATTGGCGACGGTCCGCGCGACCACGGCGTTCCCTACTAGTCACTCTGTCCGCAGTGACTCCGGCCCTTTGTGTCACGAGCCTTCCCGTACTGCTCCACCGCCTCCTCTTCCCCGCTCCTGTACATAGGGACGCGCCTCTGCATCCACGTGCACATGCATGTGCATGTGCATCTGCATCCGCAGTTCCGGTCCGGTGAGGTCAGGTTCGGCTCCGATGTGATGTTGCTTCGGTATTATTCGGTGTGGTCATCCGTCCAGTTCAGTTCGGTTCAGTACTCCTGTGCACTACTGGTCTCTCTCTTTTTTATGTTTTTTTTTTTTTCTCCTCTCTCTCTCTCTCTCCAGTTTTCCCACTGGACGGTCATGGTCGTGGATGCACCACCACCCGCGCAGCGCCTGCACCCGCGGCCTCCTGCTCAGCACCCCTTGGGGGGGGGGTGGCCGGGTCCGCCGATGCCTCGCCCGGTGCCCGCCCGTCGGCCCTCGTGGGCGCCTCGGGGGTCCGCCGAGGCTCCGCAGGGCGCCCGCCCGCGGGCGCCCGTGGGCGCCGCGTGGGCGCCCCGTGTGCTGGATGCAGCCGGCGAGGTCTGGCCCAAGACGGAGGAGGAGGACGGAGGAGGAGGAGGAGGAGGAGGAGGAGGAGGAGGAGAGGGAGGAGGAGAGAGGAGGGAGGGAGGAGGAGGTGGAGGAGGAGGAGGAGGAGGAGGAGGAGGGAGGAGGAGGAGCAGGAGGGAGGAGGAGGAGGTGTTCATCCCCTCCCAGTCCGGGCGCCTCGTGGTGGCCTCGCGGGCGCCTCGTGTGCTGGGTGGGTCCAGCCGAGGTTTTTTGCCTGGTGCCCGCCCGTGGGGGCCTCGTGGGCGCCTCGTGGGCGCCTCGTTTGCGCCTCGTGGACGCCTCGTGCACTAGGTGGGCCAGCCGTCTTTTCGCACGGTGCCCGCCCGTGGGCGTCTCGGTGGCGCCTCCTGGGCGTCTCGTAGGCGCTTCGTGCGCTGGGTGGATGTGCCGAGGTTTTTCCCGGCTTGCATTGCACCGCATCTGTTGCACCGCATAGATTGTGCGGTAGGTATTGCACCACATAGCCTGCACCACCATGCTTATGTTCACGCCAGACAGCTTACACCGCATACATCTTACACCATCGGTGTTGCAACCTTTCAGCTTCGACCACATTGTTTACACGACATAGCTTACATGGCAGAGCTTGCACCACACAGCATGCAGCACATAGCCTACACAGGTAGAACACCGCGTCGTTTTGCGGCACAGTGTGTACACCACATAGCTTGCACCGCATAGCTTAGATCTGCACGAGACAGCTTGCACCACATAGCTTGCACCACACAGCTTGTTCCGCATAGCTTGCAATGCGTACCTTGCACTACTACTATTCGGCCACAACTTACAGTTCGTTTCTTGTGCCACGCAGTTTACACATCCGTACTGCAATGTCTTACTGTTTGGTCTCCACGCTGGCAAGCACGGTCTTCGGCCCATCCCGCCACCGTGCTTTGGTTGTGGACGAGAAGCTTCTTAGAGGCCTCTTGGGGTCTCTTGGAATGCCTCTTGGGACCTCTTGTTGGCCTTTTCTGGGTTCTCTTGAGGGCCATTTTGATGCCTCTTGGTGACCTTCAGAGGTCTTGGGGGTGTGGAGGTGGACTCGGAGTCTTGGCGTAGATGGCCCCGAAAGCCCGTTTCAGTTCCCTCTCTTGGGCCCCTCGTGAGGCCCAGTTGGGGATCTCTTGGGGGCCTCTTTGGCCGGTTTGGTCGCTCTTGCGATCAAACAGGCGAGCATGCATGAATAAGTCAAGCACTGAGGGTTTTTGCATGATTTAGACATCTTGGGCTGACCCCCAGGGCTTCCAAGGCGGCCCAAGAGGCCCCCAATAGAGCTCCAGCACGGCCCTTGGGGCTCATCCTATGACACGTGAGAAGCATGTACTTCATACCGCTTCACGCCACGAAACATATTTCCAAAGCGCCTCGGAATTCTGGAAGTCTGGACTCTGAGCCCTTCCTGGAAGATTATCTACGACCTTCGGTCCAGGTCGCCCACTCAGTGCCTACGGCGTGGTGGCCGATATACTTGCGCGTTCCACTGCAGTTCTCTTTCTCTCTTCGCTCTGCCTCCCCATCTCTCTTTCCCTGCCTCTCTTTCTCTCCTCCTCTCTCCTTCTCTCTTCTCTCGTCCTCTCCTTCTCTCTTCCCTCCCGTCTCCCTCTCTCTCGCCTCTCGCTCGCCGGATGGCGTTCGGCCGGCGGCGCCGCTCGAGCAGCCCACGACGAAACGCACCAGAGGGTGGAGGAAGGGAGGGCAGAGGAAATCAAATAATAGTAGTACTAGCCATACTAGCAACAACCATACTAGTATACTCAGAATACAACTTTATAGTATTCTTATTACTCTTATCAATTATTAAGTTTTTTATTAATATTCTTGTTTTAGACAGGAGTCGAAGACTAACACTAATAAACAATAATACTATACACTTGCTATAAGCAGAATACACATGCGAATGCTAATACTGACCATGATAATCACACGAGTACTAACCATCATGATACTAATAGTGTTGCGAATCTTACTCATAAGAAACTGCATGCACACAACTCCTCCTGAGCTCCGCGCAGGTTTCTTGGCTCCGCGCTCGACCCCCTTCCCTGGCGCGCAGGGCGGGCCCAGGGCGGCGCCGGAGGCGCCGCCAGAGGGGTCCAGCGCAGATCCAAAAGATGCGCGCGGACCTCCGAAAGCCAATGTTTGTGCAGTTTCATGTCTCTTCTGAGGAAGACTCGGAGGTGGACAGAACCCCCAACAGTGACACGTCGATTAGTGAAGTGTCCGTTTTCGGTTCTCGGGAGGGTGCCGTGGCCGCTATGTTCCAGGCTTGCGCCCGCCAGGTCTGGGCCTCAGGTCGTTTTCACGAAACCACGTTTTACTAAAGGGGGGTCTGTCCATCCCCGATATATCTACGAACATTATACGCACTTTTCTAGTAGATTCGACGAGGAAATCAATTCCGGGGTAAATCAATTCTGTAGTCGACCTCCTACTCGACTGGTGGCAGAGTGATTCGCCGAGCTCATTGGCTGTCGCGAGCTGAAAAGGCGGGCCTGTGCGGAGACAGATGAAAAGGATAAGGCTGGCCAACTGACAATTGCTTCACAGATGCCATCCCCGAGGCTCCGAGCCCCCCCCCATGCAGGAGTTCTCGGCCAGCTCCAAGCTCGAGCAGGAGCAGCTGGCCAAG
>CAUYUJ010006772.1:15000-27500 GCA_963575745.1 Prorocentrum cordatum
CATCTCGGGCGAGAGCCCACTGTTGAATTGGAGCCGTTTCCCATCCGTGGAGCTGCTGCAAACCGACCTAGAGGTATTCGGATGAGAAAGAAGGTCTCACGAGATACATGCACATTGAAAACGAAACGGCCTCTATCCTTGTACTTGCTGGAAGCTTTTGACACGAATGCTCGTGGCGCTTAGGCGAGAGCCGAATTTTGAAAACTATCCAGCCTCCATTCTTGGATTTGATGTAGATCTTTATAAATAGCGCTCGCGGCGCTAATACTAGAGCCACATTATGAAAATGACCAGCCCTTCATCTTCGCACATGTTGCAAATGTTAGTTTCATAATAGAACGTTGTAATGATGCCTCAAGTGAACCGCCCAGCCCTGCCTACGGACACGTCTGCTGAGGCTACGGGGGGAAGTTGTTCATAAGTAGCAAGGTTGGAGAAGGAGGAGGATATGTAGTAGGAGTAGGAGTGGGAGCAGCTGTAGGAGTATGAATCAATGTGGACGGCTCGAGGGTGTCGGCGTGCACCACCCGCTTCTATTCTCTTCGCCGCAACGTTGGAATGAATGCCGACACCACCTGAGCGTTGCCGATATGCCACAAGCTACTCCAGATTTCGTAACAAAAGGGAGGGGGTTTGGACCCTCCAAGACAAGCCATTTCAGACCTCCCCCGTGGGAGAACCCTCCAAAACATCGTCCCCAGACCCCCCAGACCCTCCAAGATAGCCTGGAAGAGACCCCCCCCGAAATGAGACCCCCCTCCCTTTATTACGAAATCTGGGGTACCCGCGGCTGTGATGCGTGACTCCTCGCGCAGAGCGCGCGCATATGGTGGGACGCGGCTTCCCAAGCGGGCAAGCCAGGACTGTCGCCGCGGCCCACGTCCCAAATTGGCCATCGTCCCCAAAAAGAAACAACAAAAACAATCATAAAACGGTGCGAACGTGCGAATCGCAGTACCATCGACCAGCTGTAGACCGCTGCTCATGACCCCACGCGCGCGCCCGAGGCCGCCTGCGCTGTCCCGGACAGCGTGCACCGCGTGAGTGGGCATGGCTCTCTGGCTTCGTCTCCTCCGCGGCTGCTTCTCCTCCTTGCCTCAAGGGGGGAAAAACCACCCAGACCTGACAATCGAGGTTTACTACACAGCCCTGGGCGTTTATTGAACAGCCCTGCCCTGTTCGATTCCTTCCTTGGGCGCGTTCACTAAACGGCTTCGCATGTCGGGGTGATTATTATGGTGGTGGATGGTCTGCCCTCTATTTCTATCCGTGCAGGTGCAGTTCGCCGCGGCACCGACCTCCGTTGCTTCGACCGCGGCGGGTGTCCTGTCGTTGCGGGAGAGAGAGAGAGAGAGAGAGGTGAGTCGTGGTGAGGGGGCAACTAGGCGTTCGTCCCGTCATGTTGGATGTCGGGGGTAAGTACTTGGAACTATGCGGGCTCATTTTTTGTGAGCTCGCACAAGGCAGCCGACGCGGGATTCATTGCGCATGTGGCTTTAGAAAGGTTGAAGTGTTCGCCCACTTGCTGGTCTGCCTGTTCGGTGTAGGCTACCATCGCGCTGGGCGAGCGGAGATGGGCGCAGGGCCCCAACTGGGACGCTCTCATGGCAGAGCAGCGTGTCGATGATTCTCATTCTGCTTCGTTTCCAACGGACTGTGCTGGGCAATCATGCGGCGCGCTCAGGCGGTAACGCATCTTTTCAGACACGATGCACGCCTGTGCCTTGGCGGTGACGGCATACGACTTTCCCGCGCGCAATGCGCGCCGCATCCCGCTCTTGCCAAACATTTCCACCATAGGGGCGACACCACGCCCGTGTGCATGGGGATGCACACGCACACACACACACACACACGCACACACACAACACACAACACACATAACACACAACACACAACACACACAACACACACAGCACACAACACACAGCAAACAAGACACACACAACACACAACACACAACACACACCACACATCACACACAACACACACACCACACACGCACAGCACACATCACACGCAACACACGCAACGCACGCAACACATGCACCACACGCACCACACGCAACACACGCACCACACGCAGCACACGCAACACACAACACACACAACACACAACACACAACACACAACCCACACACCACACACACACCACACAACACACCCAGCATATACAGCACACACAGCACATAGCACACAACACACAATACACACCACACACAACACACATCACATACCACACACACAACACACACCTCACACAACACGCACAACCTGCACACCACGCACAACACGCACAACCCACACGACGCGCACACCACACAACACACAACACACACCACGCACAACACACACAGCTCACAGCACACACCACACACAACACACATTAAACACAACACGCACATCACACACAACACACAACACGCACACAACACACAACACACAACACACAGCACAGCACACAACAAACACAGCACACGCACACACCACACACAACACTCACACCACGCACAACAGACAGCACACACACAACACACAACACACAACACACAGCACACAACACACAACACACACACATCACACACAGCATACACAACACACCCCCACAGCACAACACACACACACACCAACACACACCATACACACCACACAACACACAACACACACGCCATACACCACACACGACACACACGACACACAACACACACACACCAGCACACACGCACACACGCACACACGCACACACGCACACACGCAACACACGCAACACACGCAACACAGAACACACACAGCACACGCAGCACACGCAGCACACGCAACATACGCAACACACGCAACACACGCAACACACGCAACACACTCAACACACAACACACGCAACACACGCAACACACGCAGCACACGCAATGCATGCAACACACGCAACACACGCAACATACGCAACACACGTAACACACGCAACACACGCACACACATACGCAACACACGCAACACACGCAACACACGCAACACACGCAACACACGCAACACACGCACACACGCACACACGCACACACGCACACACGCGCACACGCAACACACGCAGCACACGCAACACACGCACACACGCACACACGCACACACGCACACACGCATACACGCACACACACAAACACACGTACACAAACACACAAGCGCACACAGACACACAGACACACACACAGACACACACAGACACACACAGACACACACAGACACACACACAGACACGCGGACACACAGACACACACACAGACACACAGACGCACACAGACACACACAGACACACACAGCCACACACAGACACACACAGACACACACACACACACGTTTTTTTTTTTCGGTGGAGACAGCAGAATGTCTGGCAGAAGTGGCAGTCACAGCAGTAGCAATCTGGGTGTTATCAGCAGGAGGAGGAGGAGGAGCAGGAGGAGGATGATGAGGAGGAAGATGAGAAGGACGAGGTGGACGAGGATGAGGAGGAGGTGACGGAGCAGGAGGTGACGGAGCAGAAGGAACAGGAGGCGCGAGCATGAGGAATATTTGTGATTCAGTAGCACCGACCATCGTCTAAACGGTTCTTCGACATTTGACATTGTGATGGCCTTAAGGACGGCGCCGCCGACCCTGAAGGTGGAACCCGAGGCGTCTGGGAGGCAAGGAATCGAAGGGGAAAGCTTCTCCCAGGGAGGGGTGCTTCCCCACGGAGGCGGGGAGGGTCACAATCCCCGGAGCCGCCCCGCCCCACCCCCCAAGGAGACCCCTCCCCTGGCGGGGAAGGGATCAAAGGGCAGGGGCTTCCCTTCGACTCGGTTACGACGTTGTTCTATTTCTCTTCGGCTGGGACGTTTCACGAGGAGGGCCCGCGGACAGGGACAAGGGGGAAGCGGTGGCTGCGACAGCGACGGCGACGATGACTCAAACTGAAAAGCCTCTTACGCACGTCGACAGAGAAACGGTTTTTTTGACATGTGGTATTTTTAGTGGATCGTTTGTTGTGTGATTCTAGCAGCATTACTGGGAGTATGGCTAGGGACTGAAGTGGACCTTGGAGTTGATGGAGAGGACGGAAGATACGAAGGACGGTGAGTAATATGAGGAGCAAGAGTGCGAGGAGGAGGAGGACCAGGAGGAGGCAGAGGACGAGGAGGAGGGACGAATCGACTTGGTGTGCGGCAGGGCGCCCGCCTGGGGCATCCGAGCGCCCTCCGTGACCGGACACGCCAACGTGCACTCGTGCTTCTCCCGGTGACGCCTTGCCCTGAGGCTGATATTTTTTCGAGAACATAGTGGACATGATTAATCTTTCGGTCGGCGCTGAGTCGGCGCATCTCTTCGGTCGGTGCTGGGTGGGTCCCGGCGCCGGTCCTAGCAATCCGAGCGGACCATGGAACGTTTTCTCGAAAGTTTGGAATTTTCCTGTGTTCCTCCATGGAGCGTTTCGTGACATGACTTATTGCAAGCGTGTTGGAACACGCACGGCTCGCGGCGCAGCAGTGCCCCAAGCTGAGCAAAGAAAAGGATCCAGATAATGGTGATGGTGAGGACGATGACGATGACGATCACGATCACGATGACGATGGTGATGTTGCTGCTGCGGATGAGGATGATGATGATGATGACGATGACGATGATGCTGACGACGCTGATGATTCGTATGATGATACTTTGTATGATGATGGTGGTGGTGATGATAATAATGATGTTGATGCTGCTGCTGATGATGGTGATTCTGATGATGCTGCTGATGGGCGGATGAGGTTGATGATGATGCTGATGCTGATGATGCTGATGATTCCAGGCTGATGATCATGATACTGCTAATGATGAGGGTGATGATGGTGATGTTGATGATGCTGCTGCTGCTGATGCTGATGTTGATGCTGATTATGATGATGGTGGTGATAATGATGATGCTGCTGATGAAGCTGATGATGATGAGGGTGAGGAGGAGGAGGAGGACGAGGGGGGATGATGATTATGGTGATGGTGGTGATAATGGTTATGACGATGACGATGATGATGCTGCTGATGATGATGCTGCTGATGATGATGATGCTGATGATGATGATGCTGATGATGCTGCTGCTGCTGCTGATGATGATGATGATGATGATGATGAGGAGGAGGAGGAGGAGGAGGAGGAGGAGGAGGAGGAGGAAGAGTGGCAGGAGGAGCAGGAGGAGGAGGAGGAGGAGGAGGAGGAGGAGGAGGAGGAGGAGCAGGAGACCCCCTCCCCCACGCGCCCCTGCGCCTCTCCCGGTGAGCACTCTGACGCGACTCTCCAGGATGATCCAGCCCTGGCGACGAGGCCTCTCCAGAACGAGCAGGACGGTGAGGACGGCGAGGACGACGAGGACGAGGACGGCCAGGACGAGGACGAGGACGCGAAGCGGTGAGGACGGCGAGGACGAGGACCGGGCGCGGCGGCTTCGCGGGTGGCCCCGGCCCCCCGAGGCTGCAGCTGGCGGCCCTCCTCTCGCTTGGCAGCGTTCGCACGTGTGCATTTGTTTCCGGCAAGGGCCACCGAGGAGCATTTTGCGCCGCCTGGTGCACAGCAATACACGCACGAGGCCGAAACATGCGCGGGGAGTCTCCAGGAAAATCCTGGAGGCCTCGCGCGTGGCGCAATAGTCTTGTATGATCGAATTGTTCCGCACGTCGATGGGTTGACGCTCGCGCGGCGATGCTCCGGCGCCAGTCCGACGTAGAGCCGACGCAAATCCGGCTTGGTCCGACGCGAACCCGACGTAAACCCGACGTGGATCCGGCGCACCTCGAGTCTCAAGTTGCCGCGCGAGGCCTCCAGGATTCCCCCCCCGTGGCTCGGGGGAGTGGACGGGCTGGGCCTGGCCGGGCACGGCCGTGGTGCAGCCGCAGCGCCCTCTGCGCACCTCTGCCCCTCCCCAGGGCTCCCACGCCGCGCTCCCCTCGCAGCGCCGACCCCTGGGATGGAGTCGTCCGAGCGATGGCGCGCTCGTCCTTGCCTCCCCTCGCCCCCCGCTGCCGCGCGCTGTCCCGCCCGGAGCGCAGCTCGCCTCTGGCCCCCGGGCGGGCGGGCCCTCGCTCGAGGGCGGCGCCCTCGGCCTCGGCGCTTCCCCGGGGGCCCGGGCTCGGAGGAGGGCCTGTGCTTCTACTCGGGAGCGGAAAAGAGGGGGGTGATGAGGGGGGGGTGGATTTCATGGCGCGGGCCATGATTTTCCTCAGATTTCATGGTGCCTCTTCTTGTTTCATTACGTCCCGGGCCCCCCCGCTGGGCCGCGCACATGCCGCTGGTCATGATTTGCACCCCCCCCTCTTGGACACCCCCCTCTTGGCCGCTCCCGATCTACAGGAGGAGTGTTCAAAAATAGTTCAAAAGTAGTCGGGGGCTATTTTTCGACTACTTTGGACTGTCTTGGAGCATGGTTTGATTATTTTCTATGTTTCGTCCAACATCCGCCTGCAGGAGGCCCCGCCCGACCCCTGGTTTTGCAGCGGCAGGGCCGAGGTCGGAGAAGAGGTCTTTCGGGACAGCGCCCGCAACTGTATTCAGAGGGGGAGGAGGCACGGATACCGCTACCATGGCCTTGTTTTCGCCTCTTCGGGCCCCCCGTGAGGCCCTCGTCGCCGCTGCTGGGTTCGCCTCGACAGACTGGCCAGAACGCTCCCCAGGAGAGGTCCAGGGAGTATCGCGGAATCGGCACCTTCTGGTCTCCCCCGCGGCGGGGGCAATTTCGAGAAGGACTCCTCCTCCTCCTCCTCCTCCTCCTCCTCCTCCTCCCCCTCCTCCTCCTCCTCCTCCTCCCTCCTCCTCCTCCCCCTCCTCCTACTCCTCCTCCTCCCTCCTCCTCCCCCCCCCTCCTCCTCCTAGGGTGAGGAGTCGAGGAGGCGCAAACCTGGATTGACCGTGCAGGATCGGCGCGCTCAGCCACCGGATCGGGCGGCATTGGCCTCCTGTCTGTGGGGGGGGGCGTGCTTTCCCCGATCCCGTGGATCCGGCGCCCTCGCGCCAGATCCACGGATCTCCAGTCCAAGTTGGCGCGCGCCCGAAGTAGGGGAAGGATGGGGGAGGGTGGCGTTGCACAGCGCAGGAGCACTGGAGCTGGGTTGGGCACGCTCTCTTCCCCCCCTACTCTCTCTCTTTCTCTCTTCTCTCTTCTCTCTTCTCTCTCTCTCTCTCTCCCTCTTCTCCCCGTGCACCTCGAGCGCGTGCGGCTTCTTTGTGCCTGGCGGCACACCTGAGCGTCGGCCTGTTCGGTGACTCGGGTTCGCTGTGTGTGTGTGTGTGTGTGGGGAAACCCAGAGGTTCGATGTCAGGGCTGGACCTAAACGCTGTTTTGCTGGGCTTCGGCTGTGGTTTGCTGTTCTTCGTCTTGACAGGGAGGTGCAGGAAACCGGGCAGAGCAGAACGGACAACAGCACGAAACAGCGTTTTCAGGTCCAGCCCTGTGCGACGTCCTGTTTTTCTCCTGGGCCCCCAGAGGCCCCGACCCTGTCACCGGGGGCCGTCTCCGCACCCTGGGCCGGTCTCCTTGGCATCGCTCGGACGTGTGCGTTTTTTTCTCGGCGAGCGAGGAGCATCCTTGATCATTCGGCGAAAAAGCCACGCACGAAACCGAAAAAACACACGGGGAATGGACGTCCGAGCGATGGCCGGCCTCCGACGGCCCCCGCGTGGGCCCGGCGGGGGCCCCGGCTCGGGCCGAGCGCGGCGACGAGCGTCCCGTGTCGTGGCTTCTTCCACGAAGCGCGGGCTCGGCCTGGGGAGGGGGAGGCCTGCAGGCGCAGGAGGACGGCGGACGGCAAAACAGATACTCCAGATTTCGTAATAAAAGGGAGGGGGGTCTCATTTCGGGGGGTTCTCTTCCAGGCTAATCTTGGAGGGCCTGGGGGGGGGTCTGGGGGCGTTGTTTTGGAGGGTTCTCCCACGGGGGGGGGTCTAAAACTTGTCGTCTGGGAGGGTTGAGACCCCCTCCCTTTTATCACGAAATCTGGAGTAAGAGCCTGGGGGCCCTGCCTCCGGGCCTCTCGGATGGTGTCGGAGCAGATGGGGTCGGAGGGTCGCGGTCCGCATCGGCGATGCCTCGGCGATGCGGCTCGATGTGGGGCCCAGTCTTCTCCACGCCGACGTCGCCGATGCATTGCTGACGTCGCCAGCGCATGTCGCCGCCCACCAGACCACCCCAACCCAACCCGAAGGCTCAGATGTACCCTCGATTTCCAGCGGGGGGGGGTCGGGAAACATCGAAAAAACACCCCCAACCACAGCCCGAAACTCGGGTCTTCGGGTTGGGTTGGGGTGGTCTGGTAGGTAGTCACGGATGGTGTCGGAGCAGATGGGGTCGGAGGGTCGCGGTCCGCATCGGCGATGCCTCGGCGATGCGGCTCGATGTGGGGCGAAATCTTCTCCACGCCGACGTCGCCGATGCATCGCCGACGTCGCCAGCGCGTGTCGCCGCCCACCAGACCACCCCAACCCCACCCGAAGGCCCCGACTTGCCCTCCATTCCCAGCGGGGGGGTGTCGGGGAACATCGAACAAACACGAGTGGAACTCGTGGCCCCCCCAACCCGAAATTCGGCTCCTCGGGTTGGGTTGGGTTGGTCTGGTAGGTAGTCCGCATGGCCGATGCATCGGCGATGCGGCGGCGATGCGGCGCGATCCTCCGCTGCTCGGGCCTCCTCGGGGAGGCCTCGACTGCTGCCGCGCCGCGCCCGCGAGTCGCAGCTCGACGAGGGCGCCCTGGTCGCCGTCGAGGCCGGCAGCAGGGTGACCAGCGCCGAGGCGGTGTCCAAGAGCATCGAGGAGTTCGACTCGAGCAGGGACAAGGCCCCCCCCGGCAGGGCTCGCTCCGGTTCCTCCGATCCGGGTCGATTCGAGGTCGATGGCTTCGGATTCGGATTCGATTCGACTTGGGATTCCGTTCTGGATTCCGATCTCTCATGGGAGGCCCATCAGCCTCGGCTGCCGACTTCCGCCGATCCGGCTTTTCTCCCGACCCGGCTGCCGAGGTCCGCCGGTCTCTGGTTCATGTCTATCGCCGATCCGGCTCGCCGATTCGATTCTGGGCCCTCCTGCCTGGGGGGCGCCCTGGGGCCTGGGCGCTGCCACTTCCCCACACCGGGCGACTTCGCTGGGTCTCGGGCCCCGGGGCCCTCGCTTCTCGAGCCGGCTCGAGGCATGCAGCAGGCACAGTGGGGTTTGGATGCTGCATCGTGTCGTGGCGTCGGATCTCATGGATAGGGGCAGTGCCAACGCCACCTCCATAGGAGGAGGAGGAGGGGGAGGAGGAGGAGGAGGAGGAGGAGGAGGAGGAGGAGGAGGAGGAGGAGGAGGAGGAGGACGAGGAGGAGGAGGAGGAGGACGAGGAGGACGAGGAGGAGGAGGACGAGGAGGAGGAGGAGGAGGAGGAAGCACTGCCGGCGCCGCTACGCCTCCGTCGTCGCCACGGCTGGCCTCTCCTCGAAGCCCTGGTCAGAGCGCACCCCAGGAGAGGTCTGGCGAGTGGCGGTGCAGTGGGGGCCCATGCCAAGAGAAACGCTGCTTAAGCCGCCAGGGTGCCCTGGCTTGCTGGGGTTTCGATGGATTTTGCCGTGGAAATCGCGACGTTCCCCCACCAGAACTCGATGGACGTCCTGGAGGGTTGGGCTTCTTGTGGAAGGTTTCTTGTGGACTGGCCTCCACTGCATTGTGATCATATAAGCCCAGAGATCCGATGCCGTGATTTTTTCAATACGGGGCCCCCGGAAGTCTCGACCCATTCCCCAGGACCGGCTTTTCGGCCTGAGTCATTTTTTGACGGTCCCGAGGCCCGGCGAGGGCCTCTAGAGGCCCGGCGAAGGCCTCCCTCTTGATTTTTTCAATGCGCTGGATCCCTGGGATCCCCACTGTATCTTTCGTTTCCCCAGTGCCGGTGGCGAGGGTCACGGAGTCGCTTTCCCAGGCGACGGGGCCCCTGGGGAGGGGGCCCCGTCCCCCCCCGCCGCAACCCTGCCGAGGGGGAGCGGCCAGCCTCTCCGTGTCGCTCGTTCCCGGTGGACAAGGCCCCTGGCCTCCTCCTCCTCCTCCTCGTCCTCCTCCTCGTCCTCCTCCTGGTCTTTCACCGTTCTCTCCCGTCCTTTTCCGCGGTTATCCGTTTCGCTATCCGGCCGCCCCGCTGGTCTCGCGGCCAGCGAGGGCGGAGAGATTTGGGCGGCCGGTTGAAGCAGTTCGGACCGACGTCTGCCAGCTCCCTGCTGTGACGGGGGAGTGCTTTTGTCTCCGTGGCCAGACGTGCTTCGAAGGTGTTGTCGGGACGGTGTCGGGGAAGGGTCCAGCGACCGCTCCCGAGGCGGATCCCTGGCCAGAAGGCGCCCGAAGCCAGCTTTCGCCCTCCGCTCTGAGTTTGTCCCTCTGATTGGCCAGGGTCCGCTTTCGATACGGCCAAAAAGGGTACGTAAAACGACGCGAAGATCGGGGCAAAATCGGATCGGGATAACTCGACATCTCTGAGAATCGGCGGGTTTGGAGGATTGGGCGCCGCGGCCGCTCCAGAGCGTTTCAGAACGCTCTGAGAGCGCTCCGGAACGCTCTGGAGCGATCTATCCCGATCCTAGCCTTGTTTTTGTACGGAAAGGATGGGACGAATACCAGTAGCAAGTCTTCTCCGTTTTGAGCACAAGCTCGCCTGCCCACTGGCGGCCGCTGTCGGTTCTGGACAACCTTCGCGGTTGGGAAGCGTACGCATTTTTCCTGTGCCCACTGCGGGCGTGCCAATGCCTGACCGAGTGCCCCGATGATGAAGCATCCCCCCCTCTCCATTTGAGATTGGATTATCTTGGGCCAAGACAGAGATGGTCTGGGAAGAGGGCTTCGAGGCCGAACTTCATCAACGCCGGGGAAGTACGCCTCTCTTTTGCTGTTGAGTAGTGTGTTCTCCATCCTACGTGCTACTATTACTATGATTACTACTACTACGACGACGACGACGACGACTACTACTACTACTACTACTACTACGACTACTACTACTACTACTACTACTACTACTACTACTACTACTACTACTACTACTACTACTACTACTTTCGTTATTACTACTGCGACTACTACTACTACTACTACTACTACGACTACTACTACTACTATTACTACTACTACTACTACTACGACTACGACTACGACGACTACTACTACTACTACTACTACTACTACTACTAGTACTACTACTGCTGCTACTACTACTTCTGCTTTTACTACTACGACTACTACGACTACTACTACTACTACTACTACTACTACTACTACGACTACTACTACTACTACTACTACTTTTGCTACTACTACTACTACTACTACTACTACTACTACTACTACTACTACTACTACGACTACTACTACTACTACGACGACGACTACTACTAATACCATTCACTATTCCTACAACAACAACTGCTACTACTACTCCTACTACTGCCAATACTACTGGTACTACTTATACTACTACTACTAGTGCTACTACTACTACTGCTGCTGCTGCTGCTACTACTACTCCCACTACTACTACTACTACTGCTACTACTACTACTACTACTACTACTACTACTACTACGACTACGACTACTACTACTACTACTACTACTACTACTACTACCACCACTACTACTACTACTACTACTATTACTACTACTACTACTACTACTACTACTACTATTACTGATGCTACCCACTGCTATTACTATTCGGGTCAAGCGTGGTCTTCGTGTCTGGCCACGCCCCACTTATCTGCACTCTAGATTGTAAGCCGGCAGTATTGGAGCCATTTACAGGACTGAAGGAAAGGAAAACAGCAGTGTCACATCCCGCCTTCGTATCGGTTACACGTCACCCCACCCCCGTTCACTATGCATCATCCGGCAATGATAGTCAGCCCTTTAGTCAGCAATGCAGAACAAGGGTTTCACACTTCATCTTCGTGTCGCGTCAGGGTTCTTTTGTAGTCCTATTGTGTTCGAATTGTATTGGCTTCCCATTGGATTCGGTTCATATTGTGTTTCCTCATGTGTTCGAATTCGGCTGTATTCCTATGGCATTCGAAGAATTCGATTGTGTTCCTTTTGTAATCCACGTCTATTGTACTCTAACTATTGCATTCGAAGTCTAGTGTACTCCTACTGTTTTCGATTTCTATTGTCTCCCTATTGTGTTTGATTTTTTTTGTATGCCTACTGTATTCGAATTCCACTGTTTGCCGATTGTGTTCGGAGTATATTGTATTTCTATTGTATGCGAATTTGTATGGTGTTCCCATCGTGTTAAAATTCTATGGTATTCGGATTGTGTCCAAATTCTATTGGGTTCCGATCGTAGTCAAATTCTATGTAATCACTGTTGTATTCGAATCTCCTTATCTCCCTATTGTATGCTGAGTATGTTGTATTCCTGGTGTACTCGAGTTCTATCGTATTCCTATTGTCTGCGAATTCTAGTGTATTCCTATGATGTTCGTTTTCTAGTGGTGT